>JACEGR010001918.1:0-146515 GCA_014170235.1 Listronotus bonariensis
AAAATAGCTTAAAATTTTTACACAAATGTAGGGATAATCATATCATTCCAAAAAGGTTTAAGACTTAAACCACCATACACCAATCAAAGAGTTACCAATATTTTAGAAAAAGCAAGTTTAGCTTTATTACGTGAAAGATTACAATTTCATAGACATAATAAAATTATTTTATTAAAAGAAATTGATAATTTAAAATCTGTCTTGCAAAATCAGATCCATATTTTTGATTTTAATCATATATGTAATTGTGCATATAATAGTTATTTAATACACTTTGAAATTCAAGAAAACACATAAAAATAAATTTAATATTTTATTACAAGAAAAATTAAACTTAGAAATACCTAGCATAAATAATAATGAGATGATTAATAAAACTGTAATTAACCTATATGAAAAAGAACTAACAAATGCTGAAAAACTTGTTTTTTCTAAAGGTTTAAATTTTGCAATTACACCTAAAACAGTTCCCAAGCTTGACATTATTTCTTGCATTGAAGAAACATGTCAAAACTTACCAATAGAACACCAAGATGAAAGTAGAATTAGGACAAAAATCGCGTTAGAAAAACCTTTTAAAATTAAACAAAACCTTACACACATTGAACAAAAAGCATTACTATCATTAAAAAGAGACAATACCATAAAAATTCTTCCTGCAGATAAAGGAAATGCAACAGTAATTTTAGATTGTAATACATATGATAATAAAATAATGTCTCTTTTAAATGATGGTAATTACACAAAAATAAACAATGACCCTACCGAATTTATTGAACGACAAATTTATAATATGTTAAAAACATAAAAACTATTTTACAGATAATGAGAGATTTAAACTGACACCTTACAATAGTAAAACACCACACTTTTACGGAGTAGCAAAAATACATAAACCTAATATTCCTTTACGTCCTATAGTAAGTTGTATAAACTCACCTACACATCCATTAGCAAAATTTTTACTTAACATTTTAGATCCTTTAGTAAAATAATACCGATTCATACATAAAAATTCTAAACATTTTTAGAAAAATTATCAAACATTGAGATAGATCCAAATAACACCATGGTAAGTTTTGATGTTATTAGTTTATTTACAAATGTTCCAGTAGATAAAACATTAAATATTGTTAGAAATAAGTTAGAAAAGGATGTCCATCTTGGAGAAAGAACCACATTAAACATAAACACAATTCTTCAGTTATTAACTTTTTGTGTTAAAACAACATATTTTCAATATAACTCTGATTTTTATAAACAAACTTCTGGCATGGCTATGGGTTCACCTTTATCACCATTACTAAGTAACATTTTTATGGAAAATTTTGAATCAAATGTTGTAGAAAAGTATCACTATAAATAAACCTTAAGTTTGGTGGAGATATATAGATGACATTTTTTCTATTTATCAACATGATGAACACTGTTTAAATAATTTTTTAACACACATCAACTCACAAGAACCAACTATTAAATTTACACTAGAAAAAGAAAACAACTCACAACCACCTTTCCTTGACTTTCTAATAAAAAAAGACTTAAACAGTTTTGAAAAAAAAATTACAGAAAACCTACACATACAAACAGATACTTAAATTTTAACTCAAATCACCCAATTATGGTCAAAAAGGAAGTTGTAAAAAGTCCATTTGATAGAATTAAAATAATTTGTTCTAATCAAAACATAAAGACTGAAAAAGATTTTTTAAAAAATATTTTAATTCAAAATAATTATCCTCTTGATTTTATAAACAAATGTTTCCTTCAATTTGATAATCAAAACCAAAGACAAAATCAAAATAGACCTATTACAAATTTATTTTTACCATACATTCCCGGCTTATCAAATAAAATTCAACGAATAGCAAATAAATTTAATATTCGCACAATCTTTAAAACACAAAACACTATAAGATCTCAATTAACAAAAACAAAACCAGATAACATAAATGAAAGAACAAAAAATGTTATTTATAAAATACCATGTGAATGTGATAAATTTTATATAGGTGAAACCTGTAGACCATTAGCTAAACGCATAAAAGAACACAAAACATACATTAAAAACACAGAATTTCACAAATCCAAAATTTGCCAACACGCATTTGAAAACAATCACAGAATAAACTGGAATGCTTCTAGTATTTTAGCAAAGGAAACTTGTTCTAAAAAGCGCAAAATTAAAGAAAGTGCGTACATATTATTAAATAAAGATAAATGTGTAGCATCAATATCGGTTAATTTAAATAACACATGGTTAACTTTGCTAGATACTGATGAAGTATCTTTAGGAAAACTAAAAATAAACTAGCTCATCACCTTTTTGTATTATAAACAATAAATACACCAGCAACCAGTTATGTAAGTCACTATGACACTATAACCAAACAAACATATTTGACATTTAATGTCAAACAACTTTCAGAATTTCCTAAACATAAAGCTAAAATTTTAAAATTTTAAAACCTAAATAATAGTTATTTGTTTAAATTTTTAATTTTATTTAATTTTATCTTGACAACGGTGGCAGACTTGTCACCGAAACGTCGACTTTAGGTGTTTTAGTTACTTATTTTTAAAAATATTTTGGACTTTTGGTTTTTAATTCTGAATTGGCGTGTACCCAAATAAATAACATCTATTGGTATAAATACACTTCAAATATTGGTGTATCATATTTCACGGTATTATTTCTTTTTACTTTTTTTTTAGTATATAGCGTAGGTAAAGAGGTTTAAACGTATTTAAAATAAAAATATTAACTTGTAAGTAATATATTTATGTCTTAAAATTGCAAACCTGAATAAATATGTTGGATTAATATCCCATTTTATAGCAAACTAGCAACTGTAGCAAAAACTATTTATTATATTACTTTTTTAACCTTGGTATATTTAATTTAAAGATATTAGTCCTTTAATTAAAAGAATAATAGTATGTTAAATAAAGAACTTTATTATGTGGTATAATTATTTCGCATTTTAATATAAGTTTTTTTTATACATATTGACGGTTAAAACAATGTTTGTTCGTAATTTAATTACTTGTAATTATACTTAGTAATTTAATTTAAAGTTACAAAGTTTAAATTTTGCCAGTAATTATTTATTAAATAAGAAAAAAGTTAGAAGAAGTTATTTTTTTAAAATATCCTTAAAAGATTTCTATATAAATTTGGCAACTCTATTTCTGTTGTCTAGGTCAAGTTATATTCTTTTTCTTTGTTTTACCTATTTTCTTTTAAGACACTTAACACCTAAATATACCTAAGTACAGTTTACTTGGCAAAGTGCTCTTATACTTTAAAAAGTTATTTTGTAATCATTAATTACACAAGTTACGTTAACAAGGTAACAGAAGTTTTATAGAAAACAAATGGTTTTAAGTGACCGTGAACCGATCATGGCCTGATATTTACTGTAATTTTTTTAAAATATAATTAATAACTTACATGTGCACTGGGACTGGCACAAATTTTTAAAATTAAATATATTTTATTATTTCTTTTGACCGATAAACCCTGTATATATGGTAATAAAATAGGATAATGCATAGGAGCTTAGGGCTTTCAAAGACACACTTAAAATAATAGAGTTAAATATTTACATATTAAACACTACAAGTTAAAAAAGTAATTTATTTATTATTGTACTACAAAACCAAAAATACAAATTTTAGCTTTTTGCTTATAATATTTCACTATTTTATTGGTTGAATAAATTTTATATAGGGTGTCCAGTAACTTAATCGACAAACTTTAACGGGTGATTCTACAATGAAAAATAAGAAAAAACTTCATATAAACATAATTATGTCCTAAACGTCTTAGTTTTAAACTATATTCAGTGTTCAGTTGAAAGTAAAAAAAATATCGATTTTTTAATATAACTTTTATACTAATAAAAATATTTTTAAAAACCTAAAAGACATCTTCTATGCATCAAAAGACGCTTTTTGACATAAAAGAAAAAATAAATTTTTACCAGTGTTGTTCATAAGGAGGTTAAGAGTAAATATTTTTTAAGAAAAAATGGTACGCCACTGCATTTTTATTAAATAAAAACTTCTTTTTAAATCCCCATTTAGTTTAGAACAAATTTGATAACTTAATTTTTCGGCATGGTCAAATCCCTATCTAAATAAAGAATAAATAACAAACGTTATTTTTAACTGTACAGCTTGATATTAGCAATACAAAAATAATCATGCCAAAAAATGTTTTTTTTTTTATGCAACAACCGTACATCAAACAAAAAAAGTCAAGAAATCACATTTGTTTTAAACTAAACAGGGATCCAAAAAAAGAATTTAGAAAATTCAGTGGCGTGCCATTTTTTATTTTATTATTGACACTGGTAAAATTTTTTTTTCTTTAAAGACAAAAAATGTCTTCTGATACATAGGAGAGGTCTTCTAAATTTTTAAAAATATTTTAATTGGTATAAAAGTTTAAATTAAAAAAAAAACGATAATTTTTTAAACTTTTTAACACCCCGTTGTTCAAAAACTAAGAAGTCTAGGACATATGTTCATATGAAGTTTTTATCTTATTTTTTATTGTAGAATCACCCGTTAAAGTTTGTCGGTTGAATTACTGGACATCTTTTATTTACAATTATTTTCCGTGCATGATACAATATTATATAATTTAGTTTCAACATTGTGTTAACTAATGTTTATATAAGTTTGAAAGTTATTGCTTTTTACCAAACTATCCGATAGTCGATTTCAAAAACTAAATTAACACTGCCTTGTTTTCTAAGGTTTTACCCTCTTATTGCCTATCGAAAAGGGTATTAGACCCTTTTAGTAAAAATACTCTTATTTAGTTAGATGTGGAAATGGATCGTTAATCCTGTTTTACGTTGGACTCTTAAAACCACATATAAATAAACACAGCTTTATTTCTAAGTTAATCAGAAAGGGTTAGATTGGTTATTTAAATGTTTACTAAGCTTTGTGTGTGTAAAAATACAACTAAATTTTATTAGACCTGTAGTAGAAACATTTAGTATTATCTACTTAAGTTGGCATTCTATGGAAAACTTTTTATAATTAATGTTACAAAAAAAGTTATTTACTGTAAGAAGCTCTGCTGGTCCAAAACCTAAATCAAAACATAATTATCAGATATCAAGTTGTCTCAGTCATTTACCAGGTTGGGTCATATTTGTATTTTTTGCTTAATAGTAACGTACCTGTATTTTTTCACATATCGAAAATTGTTATAGAGAGCAGATGTTTGGAATTAAAAATTACTTTTAAATATGCAATTTGTTTATTTAGAAAAACATTTTATTTTTCTGCTAAAATCGAAACAATGTTTAAGTTTGGAAATTAGTGCATTGTACATTTCTCTTATTTTAATGACAATATATTTAAAAAGTGAATTTAAAATTTTCCTATAAAATTATTTATCGTGAAATGTATTGCACAAATGTATCAACCTAAATAAGTACCACTGTTACAGAAAAATAATAATATAATATTAAATATATTTTTTTGTAAATAAACAAAGTTGCATATTTAGAAACCTTTCAATACTGAATTTTTCAAAAGAAAAAATGTCTATAAAAAAAAATTAAAAATAACTGATATAAAATAAAAACGTAGACATTATGTATCTTGCAAACAATCAACTTTTCGACTAAGGTAAATTGCGTCATATCGTTGAATTTTGTTCCAAAGAATTTGTGCTAGCATTTTGTACAGACCTTTTGAGATACCTTTTATACAAGCTTACAAGGTATAGAGTTTTTTATGTAGAAAAATTTAATGGTTAACTTAGATAATAAATCACAGTAGAACAAAAAAAATAAGAGAAATTTAAAGAAGTGTAGGTAGCTCCTCTAGTTTCCATATTTAAATTATTATCAGAGCTAAATAGTTCATTAAAAAAAAATACTTATTTTTATTAGAATATTTTTAAAACGTATCACTTCCACACCCTGTATATCTATTATTGTGAACTTGTGGATATAGGTAGGTATGTTTTGTTAAATCTTGATATTTTGGTATAAGAAATTTGTAGTTTCTCTGTATACCATTAACTGGCAAATAATCTAAATACCAAGTGGGCATTTCATACCACAATACAAAAATATTTTAAAAATTCTATTGATATGTGTAAATTCGGCAAAATAAAGGGCTTAATAATAATGTTTTTTAATATTACGGAATAAACTTCAAACGTCAAAATAATTGCTTTAACTTTTTAGTGGCTGATTTTAATTTTTAGTATTACGAAATGCAAAGCTCGACATTTTCTACGTTCTAGGGCCCTACTAGTAAAAATACTTGAAGATCATTAAATATTGCAGTTTGTTTTTAAATATTACCAATATTATTAAATTTTTATTTAACAAAATTTAATAATTGTTACAAAAGACAATAACATAGTATTTACCAAAAATAATTTTAAAATGGTTTATAACAATATGCCTAATAAATATAAAAAATTAAATCGAATTCAAAAAGATAAATAAAACCCACTAAAAATTAAAAAATAATGACAAAAAAATAAAAATAAAAAAGTCGGGTTATAACATTCCGCTAAACTTCTAAATACTAAACACACAAAATATTTTTATACTTTAATACCAAATGTTACCCGACGCCATTTTTTTTTAATCAATATTTTTACATACGAGTTTTATTAATCTTCATGAAGCAGGTTTTTTTTTAATAATAATTTTTCTCTTTTTAGTTTTTATTATTAACATTTAATCGGTGACTATCTACTAAAAAAACAGTCTAAGTACATTTTTCTCTTACGTTAACCCTTCGCACAAAATGGAAATGCTACCCCTAATAGGTATAAGTTGGGTATAAATGGACACCTCTCTGCACTATAAAAAAAAATTAAAAATATGAACTATTAGCTAATTGACAATGACATGACATTTAAAATATTTTGACATTATATTTACTTGTTAAACATCCAACACAGGTGGTATATATCTACTAGAGGCAGCTTTGCTTAAAAATAAGTCTAGTACCTACCTTTGTCTTTTGCGATCCTGACTGGGTTTTCTTATGGGACCACCGCGGAAGTACACTCTTTCAAATAAAACAATATTATAGTTTAGTTTATAGCACCCTTTCTTGAAAAACAAGTTGGAGTCGTATAGCGGGATGAGGGCCGACAATAGAAACCACTTTGTTTATCCAACGTTTCGTGGCTAGATTGCCACCTTATCAAGGGCCAATACTTTACGAGGTCTCACACTGACTATGAAGTCAGAATTTTAAAAACAAATAATACTATTGACAAAAAGTTTGTGCTGCTCAGGGTGGTCTTTTTTTTCGAGAGTATGGAACTTTCTTATATATTTTTGTTAGACAATAGAATTTCTAAAGCGCAGTGAGACGTCGTTAAATATTGGCTCTTGATAAAGTGGCAATCTAGCCATGAATCGTTGGGATAAATACAATAGTGGTTTTTATTTGCCTGCCCTCATCCCGCTATACGACCTCTAATTTAAAAAATAATTTTAAAATCGGTCTACTGATGTTGACGCAGTTTTTTTTGGCAAACAACGAAGGCTAAAAGTCTAAATACTAACGTACCGTGGGTGTCTTACGCGAGGTAAGAGGAAGTTTGTTGACACGGGACTTAAATACTTGAAGGTTTGGACGGAAAGGAAAAACCTCCGCGAGCAGCAGGTTCTACATTCTAGAAACTCTAGGGATAAAAGAACGAACAAATTGGGAAGTTCGAGGCCTGTCCAGTTGGACCGTATAGGGGATGCATACGCGCGGCATCATGAGTTTCTCTGGTGGGAACCGTGAGTGGAGGAACCATACTGGACAATTCTTTAGAGCAGAAGCCATGGAAGTACCTATAAAAAAGCGGTAAATCCCCTACAGCCCGACGATGGGCAAGAGAGGGAAGCCTTTCTGTAAGTAAAGGATCATTAATGAGACGAATAGCTCTTCTTTGAATGGAATCAAGAATGCTTAGGGTTGTGGGGGACGCCATGCCCCAGATATGAGAGCAATATTCCAAGGAGGTCGGATTTGGGACACATACAAAGTGTATAAATTAAAAGAGGAATATACTGTTTGGCTCGAAAGAGAAATCCAAGCTTTTTTGAAGCTGCCGTGGCTATAGATACAATGTGTTTATGCCAGTTGAGGTTACTTTCAAATGTGACGCCCACAAGATTAAAGGTGTCCTAGCGCTGTAAAACTTGGCCGCTAATAAGTAGAGGATGAGTATTTGATGACTCTTTCGCGACAAGGAACACGATTGTGTTTTGATGCATTTAAATGGACGAGATTTTTGGCGCCCCAATCCAATATTAAAATTAAGATCCTGCGAAAGAGATATCTGTATCGCTCAGCGTTTGTTTTTCAAATCAGGTTTAGTGATAGGTTTAGGAACCTGAAAACTGAAGGGAACTATCGTCGGCGAAACTATGAATGGAATTAGTTGTGGACGAGAGAAGGTCGTTAATGTGAAGAAGAAACAATGTTGGTGCCAGAACTGAGCCCAGAGGCACTCCAGCATTTACTTGGTGAAAGCTTGAAGAATGGTTATTCACAATATCTGATATACGTCAATCAGATAGATAACTAGAGAGCCAAGTACAGAGTTTAGTTGAAAGACCATAGGAGGGAAAGTTTATTAAGAAGTGCGGGATGCCAGACCTGGTCAAAAGCTTTGGATATATCAAGATCAACGATCTGGGACTCACTTAGAAACTTAAAAGACTTATTCCAGCAGTGTGATACGAAGGAAAAAAGATCTTTGTGGCGAAATCCATACTGCCTGTCATGCAAAATTTTGTGTTTTTTTAAATACGAAAGAATTTGTGAATTCATGAATTTTTCCATTACTTTACAAAGAACTGAGAGAATTGAAATTGGTCTATAGTTAGATTAAAGAGATTTAGATCTTTTCTTGGGAATCAGTTGAATACGTACAGCTGTCCAGCTCTCCGGAAAGATACCTGTGTCGTAAGAAATTTGAAAGAGCCGAGTTAGGATTAGTGCAAGTTCTGAAGCACATTTTTTAAAACGACTGTTGGAATGCCGTCCAGCCCAGACGATTTCTTGGTGTTTCACCTTAAAAATAATATTGGACATTTTATGAGGAACTGGGGTAATAGCTGGAATTGGATGATTTACGGGAGGGTCAAGGGTTGAATTGGCAGCAAATTGTTTAGCAAATAGTTCTGCCTTTCCTTTAGCGGTAGAAATAATTTCATCTTCAAAAGTTAGAGGTGGAAAAGAACTTATGTTTTTCGCAAAGGACCAGGAAGATTTGCTGCCATTTGAGCAAGAAAGAACTTTGTTTTTAATACGATTGTCGAAGGAGTCTTTGGCTTTAGAAATTGTTCGATTGTAGTAGTTTCTTGCTTCAATGCTGGCCTGTCGGTTTTCTGTACTAGGATTCTGTAGAAAGTTCTTGTGAGCCTGAACTTTTAAAATTCTGGCTTTATCACAAGATTTGGAAAACCAGGGTTTGTTATTGGATTCTTTGGGGTTCTTGATGGTGTGTGGAAGTTTCAATGCCCAATTGAATTGATTCAGTAAGTTGATTGCAAAATTCAGAAGGATCGCGAAAAGAAAGCCAGATGAAATTCCAGAGGTAAGTGGCGAAGAAGTCCCTTAGGCCATCCCAGTCGGCTGAGTTGTAGTGCCATACGGTGCGTGGTGGCATGCATTCATTTACCTCGGGATGTGCAGGGTAAGATATAGTAACTAAGCCATGATCTGAGCGACCTAGGGGAGCTGTGACAGATGCTTGATAGAATTCGGGGTTGGTGGTAAGAAAGAGATCTAGGGGATTTGAACTATGATTTGGGACTCTAGGAAAGTAGGTGGGTTTCATAATAAGGTTGGTAAGAGAGTTACTGACTGCAAACATTTCGGCTGCTCTGCCTTGGGGATCAGTTTTTGAAGAGCCCAGCCAATCCTTATTATGGACATTGAAGTCGCCAAGCACGATTACTTCAGCCGATGGAAACTGAGAAATTATGCCATCGATCTTTGTTGAAAGAAAATTAAAGAATTCGACATTGGAATTATTAGATGGGGACCGGTACAAACAGCAGATAAATTAAGTTGAAGACCTAAGAGAAAGTTTGAGCCAAAGGATATCAAACCTACCTGATTCAAGATTGGAAACTCGAGTACAAGCCAAATCGTTGCGGACGTAAGCACATACGCCACCATGTGGGCGAAAACACGAAATAAGTTCGTAGCCTGGGAACAGAAGGTGGCTGTTTGAAGATTTAGAACTTAGTTGAGTTTCCGTTAGAAACAGTATGTGGGGCTTAGATGACTGAAGGTGGTGGTGAACGGAGTTTATATTGGTGTTAAGCCCAAATATATTTGCAAAAGAAATAAAACTTCTTAATGAAGGTCTCCCGGATGCACCCCTTGGCCGGAGATCGGAATGGAGGGGTATTTTACCTCCGGAACATTTTACTTCCGGGTGTGCCGCCATCATTTGTACATAGTTTGTGGGGTAGAAAGAAGAAAAAGAAAAGAAAGAGAAGGAAGAAGGAAAACTAACTCACACACGCAGAACCCGAAACGCCCGTTAAGACTTTACGAGTCCTTTAAAGGGTGAGTGGGGTGGTACCTCCTCAGGCGAGGAAAGCTCCTCTACCACCTTCCGCAGTAATCGGTGTTCAAACATAAAAAACATAGGTTTCTAACATAAAACCTTCCTTTTTTTTTAAAGTCAAGTAAATAAGACTTGTGTTGATCGCTGCTTTTATATCAAAAAGAGCAAATACATCATTGTAAATATATAAATTAGCAAGTATTTATTTTAATTGTAATTCAATAACAATAAATCAAAAAAGATTTCAATTTGCTCGAAAAGTAAATAGAAGTGAATGTCTTTTTATCAGCTCTAACAAGTACTGCAAAAGTTTTATATACGTGTTTACTTATTCTAAAAACATTTTAATGCACAAAATTGTATCTCATGTTTGCCAGAACATTCTCAACATTCAGAAAGGCAGTTGGAAATGAATGTGAATTTGTGCGGGGTCATGTAAAATTCAGATTCGTCCTCGGTATTTCGAGAGCATGAATTGCGGCAACAGGTAAAATGGAGGTAATTAATTTTGGGAAAGCTCCCAGGCAAAAGGTTGGCTATGGTTATAATTTCAACCATTGTATTACACTAGTATGTATAACTTATTTTATCTTTTCGGGTCTTGTATGCGCTAATAGCTGAAATTAAATGTGTTAGATTAACAGAACTACTTAAATGATATTAGGACCATTTAATCCTGCTTTTAAAACGCATTTATAACTTAAAGTTCTAATGGGTTATCGTTTTTAATGCTTTCTATTGTTCGTAATTAATAGATAAACGAAAACTTGGGAAATTATCTTTTGTTTTCATTTGCAAAAATTACCTTTATAGATTATTAACAACAGTATTTTCGCATAACCAACATGTGAAAATAGCAAATAGCACACTGTTTTTATGCATACAGGGTGTTCATTTAAAAACTTACCACTTAAGTTATCTGCGAAAAGACACAGATTTGAGAGGGGGAAGGTTTTTTACAAAAAATTGGACAGCCCTCCTTTAACCCCTTTACCCCCAGAGCTACCACCCCAAAATTATTAAATGGGAAGGGGGTTAAGTGATATATCATTTTAAAGCCCCTGAAGTACTTTATAACCCTGGAATATAAAGTTAATATTTTAGCTTACAAAATGACGGTAGGTATTTAAAAAACTACCCAAATACCTTATTAGGATAGCCGTATTTTCGAAACTGATAAAGTTTACCCCGTGCGGGGTTTCTAGTCCCCCATCGGGAGCCTCCCAAGTGAAGGATAGGTGAACCCCTCCCAGATGTGGGTGGTACCGGTAAAATCAAATAGCCAGGATGGACCCGTCTGACTCAGAATGAGTTATTGCTAAAAATATTAAATGGAAACGGGGTCTTCTGGCACATCATTTTAAAGCTCTTGACAAGTACTTTACAACCCTAGAATATAATGTCAATACCTTTACCTACTACAAAATGGCGGTACTTTTAAAATTACCTAAATACCTGATTTATATGGCCATATTTCCGAAACAAATAAAGTTAGATGTGTTATGATATTTTATTAAAGCTCTTTTAAAGATCTTTTTAATGGTGATACTGGTGGTAACATACAGGGTAGCAAAAAAATTATATATTTTTTAATGACGCACCCTGTATATTATATCACCATTAAAAAGATCTTTTAAAGAGCTTTAAGAAAATAATACATTAAGTACATCTAACTTTATTACTTTCAGAAATATGGCCATTGAAATCAGAAATTTAAGTAATTTTATATAGTATATATAGTACCGCCATTTTGTAGTAGGAAAAGGTATTGATTTTATATTCTAGATTTGTAAAGTACCTGTCAGGAGCTTTAAAATGATGTGCCACAAGACCCCTCTTTCCATTTAATTTTTTGCAATATGGCGCCCAGCTGTCACTTTGACATTTAGGGCTGACATTAATATGTAAAAATTGCAGACCTTGGTCATAAAATATTGTTTCAAGTTTCATGAAAAGATACCGAACGGTTCAGAAGTTATAGGGGGCGACGGACTTTAGGATCTCACTGTATATTGATAGATGCATTAAAACCAAAAAGCCGATTTATAGTGGCCCGCTTAAGAAATTTTGAGTCATTACAACACGATGTGTAATTATATCGGATCTTTACAACTCTTGTATGTGATAATAGCAAAAAATAAATGTGTCAGATTACCAGAACTATTTAAATGATATTTAGGTCATCTATTCCCGCCTTTTAAACGTATTTATAATTAGGAGTTTTAATGGGCTATCCTTTGTATTGCTTTTCATTGTTTAAAATCAAAAGATAAACGAAAGCTTAAGAAATAATATCTTGTTTTCATTTGCAAAAACGACTTTAATAATTCTTTACAATAGTATTTCTCCTTTGTGATTCCAACAATTTTTTAAAGCTAGTTCTTTTAACTCATCACGGGGTATATTTTTTTATTATATTTTGCCCTAAAACTAATTTTTAAAAAGATACTGCAAAACAATATAAATATTATTTGTCTAACTGTAATAGATATACAGGGTGTTTTTTTTTTAAATTTCCCATGAACATATGTCCGGACTTGCTTTATTTATGAGGTACAGGCTAAAGTTTTCAGAGAAGTAGGGATTTTTTAAAACTCCTTAAAACGCTTTAACCAATTGGGCTAAAATTTGGTACACCTATTTAAAGAAATAAGACGCTTCTACAGCTATACCTAGATTAAGATTATAGGGTCCAGTGGCGTCTCCGTGGGCATCACAGCCAATATTATTAAGAAAAAATAGTGGGCCACTAACTTTTTATTAATTTTTTATTTTTTTCGGTTAAGCAAATAAAAACTTCTAGCTTGTTGTATTTTTTCGTAACTCGTTTTGTTTTTGGAAAAAATAATAAGCCACTTTAAGTAATATCAAAAAAGTATCCATAAATACCATAAAATAAAATCTAAATTATAAATAAGTCAAAATCAAATTGACCTCTTGACCCCATTAGGTCGAGGTCAAGGTTATATCAAGGTCAAATCATGAATACATTTTTAGGAACAAAATCAAGGTCTCAAATTTGTGAACTTTAATTAAATGGTAACATGCCGTCGCTGGCATCATCAGACATAACTATTAAAACAAACAGCTACATTGACAAATATTTTTAAAATATATATTTTTTTTAAAATATTTGTCAATGACACTGTTTGTTTTAATAGTTAGGTCTGATGATGCCGAAACATGTTACCATTTAATAAAAGTTGACAAATTTGAGACCTGACTTTGTTCCTAAAATCTTTATTTATATTTATGTCGAGTCTCCTCGAGATAATGGACAGATTTTTAGTAAGATCAAATCATCAAAATTTGTGAAAAAACAGACTACAATTGTGGTATCTTTATGTTTTCGAGGTCGCTGAATCCGAATCCTTGGTTAAATTGACCCCATCAGGTTAAGATTAAGGTCATATAAAGCTCAAATCATCAGAAGTTATTGAAAATAGACCACAATCATGATATCTTGAGGTTTTTTGGGTCGCTAACCTTAAGGATCTTAACCATGACCTGTTAGGGTCAAACTGACCCCGGATTCGAATTCAGTGATTTTGAAAACCTAAAAATATTACGATTGCGGTATATTTTCAGTAAATTTTAATGATTTGACTTTTAAATAACCTTGATCATGACCTGATGCTGTGTACCAAGATTTTATTTTTATCTTTATGACATCTCATGAAGGCTTATGCCTGAATACCAGTGTACCGTGAGTGCCGGGTCATTGGATGTTTAACCCATTTTTGCGTTCCGTCAACGTTATCCAAGCACTGAAACATGCAGTTGCATTTCACAGCACCTTTTAGACAACGCGGTAGTGCCACCACGGACGTTATTTTTAAATAACTACTATCTAGGAGTGGCAGAATACTACACAGTGGTTTGCCATTGCCAATTGTGAGGTGACGAGCAATTAAAAATCCGTTGTCCGCTTTCGAGATTCGAACCCGGATCGCTGCGGTGAGAGGCTGGCACGTTAGCCCCTGCACCACTGCTCGCCATAAGATATATATTAAATTTAAAAAAAAATGTAGGAAAAGGACGGGCAAAACTAATATTTATTTTTGATAGATGGTCAGTCAACTAGTCAACTGAACCATACTAAACTGCCATTCCTCGATCCATTATATAATTGCACATACCGTCCCCGCCAAGGCGCCGATATCACATACTTATATGGTGTTTGTTTACAAATATATAAATCTGAAAAAAAATCGACAGTGATCTATAGTGATTTATTATAATAAGTTATGTTAAAAAGAGTTACTTTATAATTTTTTTGATACAATATGTAGACATAAAATGGTTTGTCATTTTTTTTCTTATCTTAGTAATAAATAATTATTTTAGGTATTGTCAAATACTACCCGACGCACGGACAAAACGGATAATTTATGTTAAGTAAATAAAATATTAAAGAAAAACTTTAATTTAATGATCAGGATCATCCTTCCGATAAGAAAAGAAAACGCCGAACGAAACAAAACTAAAAACAATTTGTGACGCTTTATCTGTGTACCGTTTGCAAAGAAAACCATATTAACCCGTCAATGAAAGATTGAATACAACGTATTCTTTGCGAAGATTGTTTTAAATAATATGTGTGTTCAAATTGGTATTCGTTTTGCCCGACCTGGGTCTTTATTCTTGAAACTGGAGAACAGCGTTCTCATGAGAAAAGTGGTGCGAAGTTCTCTCCAAAAGCTTAAATAGGTATTTTTGAACGCAAACCACTGCTCCCATTACGCAACTGTAAGGAAAACAGCCCGGGAAGTAAACGATCATTTTGGCGATGTGATCGAGTCCGTTCTCTTATGCTCGAGAATTAGGATCCTGGGTGGGCAAAACGGGTAATTCAGACTTTTAAAAACATTTTATTTTGTATAAAAAGGTATTTGTTTTTATCTTTATTTAACTGTAATTATAAACTATAACCATCCGGAGAATTATTTGCTAAAGCTTTGAACAGATACATGTGGCTAAAAAATATATTTGTTATTTAATTTTTAAATTAACATATCCTTTTGTCCGCTTGTCCCTTAGTGTTGGACATAATTATTTTTACTGAACTAGTTTGATTGACAACTTTATCATATTTAAAAAATGAGAAATATTTTAAATGTAATTAAAAAAATACGTTTTTAATAATTGGAGACAGTAACTTTTTGAAAGATTGATATTTGGGTTTTTAATTTTTAAAGTTTTTTACAATTTTTAGCTAGACATTCAAAGTATTTTAATTGTGCTATACTTTAACAAAAGGATCTAGGGCACTCAATAGGATTTTCCGTTCAATTGCTTACTCATCACTCGACTTGGGTTGATCGAATGGTTCCAAATTAATTAAAATAAATAACAAAAATTAAAAATTAACAAGTAGGAATCGTTGCAACTACTAAATTTACTACAATAATAAAGTAAAGTAGTTTTTAAATAAAAAAAGGTAAAAAAAGAGGCACATTACTATTTTAAGTTTATCAAAAATTTCACTATTAATGCCTATTCTTATGGTATTTTTTTAAAACCAAACTAAAAATAATTATTGGAATGGCAGTCAAAGAAATGAAAATTAATTTTTACCATACAGGTTTACTTTTTCACGGCCCTCTAGAAAAACACAAAAATTTAATATTATTATGGTTAAAACTGTATTTTTTAAAGTATATTTTGCTATACATGGTTAAAAAGCTTATAAAAAGGCTTTTTAAAAATGTCATAGCTAACTTTGGTTTCCATTTAAACAAAATGCATGTTTTTGTCGTAGCCTCAAAAACGGACTACTACATTAAGTATCGGATTACACCCTTCTATTTAGAAATTAATTTATTACAAATTTCTAATTAGTTTTTTTTTTAATTTCGTAATATAACTAAGATGCAGAGAATAAGCAATTTTTGAAAACAACGTTTTTTTTTTTAAATATCTAGTAGGGTAGGGCGGGGCTAGTTGAGCAAAGAGGTAAGTTGAGCAATCAAAATATCTCAAAAACTATCGACCGCACGCGACAGCATCAAATAGCGTAAAGTATGGGTTGCGCGAGGGGAACTTATTGTGCGACCACTAGTGGTGACGCGGTGATCGAGAAAAGTCTCCGTGCGCATTGTTTATTTTGTAATTAAAAAGTAAAATAATTGCAAGCCGGAAAATTTTATCTGTGATAGTTAAATGTATTCCGTTCTCAATCAGGTAAGTGTTAATCTTAAGTAAATTTATTGCAGTTTTAATATGTATAAAGATTTTGGATATAATTCTAACCGGTTTTTAAACAAATTCATTTTTCTCTAAAATTTTAGGTTGGGGTTAGTTGATCTACAGTTACCCAACTAACCCCACGGTTTTAAGTATAAAATGTTTTATGTTTTTTATTTTTAGGGTACGGACTTATAACAGTAAGACTACTTAAGTATCCTCAAGATTTAAAAGAGGCTGCATCCCCAACTTTACACAAGCACCAAAGAAAACGAGCTGACCTATATAACTTATAAATTTTCTCTGAAATAGTTCGACTATACCCAAAGGCTGGTCCAAAAAAACTGCAATTTTAACAGATACAGAAGGCATTACAAGAAAAGCAAAATTAAACTGCTTAAAATGTTTAAAAAACGAAAATGAATTGATAGATATTAAATCCAATATTTAAGCTAAGCTAGGTGTTTTATTAATGAGATTTGTTGTTTTGTCAGTATAAGATTATAAATATAAAAAGTAAATTCTTAAAATGTATTTTTATTGTAAACATTCAAGCCATGACTTGACTATACTTTCTAAGTGCTCCACTAGCCCCATACCCTTGCTCAACTTACCTCACCTATAAGTTACGTTGGGCATACTTGACTATCTACATTAAGATAGATGTAGCTCCTAAATTCGACTTATTTGAAAGAAATTACTATGGACACTATTAATAAGGGATAAATTGCCAATCCATCAGTATGCATTATAAGGCATTAAAACTTATTTTTGAGGAGCTATAACCGATCAAGTGAAAACTTGCTCAACTAGCCCCCTCTACCCTACGTCATGACTTTTTGGACGAAACAAATATTGATTTAAACTAAGCTTTAAACAACAATTTTTTACATTTATCCATCTCTGTAGCTACAGCGGGTTTTAAGACCTTTGTAGAAAACATAAAAAAACACATGCAACACACATGAAAAATACTCACCCTGTATATACAATATTTAAAACTCAGGTTAGTTTTAAAAATTTAAATACGTTTATAGTTAAAAAGAAAAATTCATATTTTTATGTTTCGTATGAAAATTGACTTTAATATTTTAAAAAGCACAAATTTACAACAACCTATTTTTAATATTTAATACTATACATAAATACTTATAATAGTTTATAAATTTTGTAAATATGTATTTTAAAACCATATTATTATGTTTTTATGCATTAAACATTTTTTATTTTTCATCAAATTCAATATCAAACTACAATCCATTATAACAATTACACCACCCTAATATATTAATCAAAATATGACTCTCTATCTAAAATAAAATATTTTTCAATGTGAGTTTTAAATTAATTTTTGCCAATTAGTGTGTTAATATTTTGTTGTAAAATATAGTACAAATATTTGTGTTAAAATTTGTTTTATGGAAAATTACGGGTAAAAGAGATAAACTAAAAATTATTCACATGGTAATAATACAATAAATAATTTTTACATATTTTTTGCACAGGTTTTAAAATAATCTTACTTAATATTTTTAGGTTAAAATTTGGAAAATAAAAATTGTGTTTACAGCATTTTACAAATATATTTAAATATTTTTTAATAATTTAAGTTATCTACTACTTATTAAAAATAATTTATAAACTTTTAAAATGTCTTGTATGTTTATAAAAAGGGCTCCAACAAAAAAAAACCAGACAAACAAAAATCTTAATTAATTTTTGTTTTTTTGTCATGTCATAAATCGCAAGTCAAACATTGTAGTAAACTTGTCCGACAAAAAAGTAACGCGTTCGCCCAGTTCGACACCAGAAACATTTCATATTGACAGGCTGGGTATTTATGGCGGTATGAATATTCTAGGTAGACCTGTCAAATAAAACCCCTAAAAGGTGTGTTATTATCATTACTGGCCCAGGGACTAAAATGTAATTTATCCAGTTAATTTTTTTATAAAAACGTGTTAAAATTATAAATTTTTTATGTTCGGTGGAACCTTTAAGTCTTTGACCCATAATTTTATTATTTAGAAGAATCTAAATATCTAAAACCTTTTAGTATTGGTAAGAACTAAGAACATTGGAGATTTGGCCTAAAATAAACAACACACTATGCTACCAAAGAAAAACAGACAACCCCTTTTATTTACTTTAATCCTTATGTAAAAGTTTTTTTTTTAATTACTAAGTATATAAACAATTCATTTTTAAAGTAAATTATTGTTCTCTGTTTTTATGCTTTTAAACCCTTTGCTGTTTATTCAAAAAGGTTGCGGACCTTTTTAAAGCCGGAAAAGAAACGTTAATAAATGCCTTTTCTTTATGACTAAGGACCTGTGAGCGGCATACCTTCGTCATCTTGTAAAAAGCTGAAAGATTGTCAGCGCATGCTCCCAACATTTAAGCCACTCTAAAATGTTTTTCTGCCCAGGGGTTGGAACTGTCAAAACTGTCTGCTGACAGGGGAAATAACTTCTAATAGGTACCAAAGTAATACAATATAAAATTCTACTTTAAAAAATGACAAACGTTAAGTTTTAATTAAATAACCTTTGGGACTAACAGAGCCACTATATACATGGGTGTTTGTTAATTGCCGTAAGAAAGTTAAAGGAGTATGCTCAAGCCACTTTTCCAAAAAAAAGTTTACATAAACATGGATCCTCAAATTTTTCGTATTTAAGATACAGGGTAAATTTTATTAAAATTGGATAAGGCATATTTAAGATATTATTAAAAACTCGATTTTTTTTTTTTAAGTTTCATAAAAACAAAGCATTGTCAGAAATGTTTACATGAACTTTTTTCAAAGAATTAGCTCAGGAATACGACCTAAAATTTTCTTGCTGCAATTTAAAAACACCCTGTATAGGTCAAATTTTATAGTCGCCCAAGGTTTTACCTATGTTGGGAGCATGCGCTGGCAAACTTTAAGCTTTTACAAAATGACGAAGGTCTGCCGCTCACGGGCTCTTGGACTATTTTTGAAGGTGAGAAATTGGAATCTTTCATAAATTTTAATTTTAACTTTGGAAGGTCCACCTACTGTATCTTGCACAAATTAAAATTAAAATACCTTTATTGGACCTAGCCTGTATTTGATTTTTACTTCAAAATCCTTACTATTAAACGTAAGACATTTAGAACATAGGAACCTAAGGAACATCATTAAAAATGATCCTTTAATTCTTAAACACTCTGTGTAGCTTAGACCTGGCCATTCAGGAAATTATTATTATTTTTAAATCCAGATATCTCGAATATGGCTGCTAAAATCCGCTTTTACCAGGTATTTGTACATTGTTTATGTAAAATATCCTGAAATAATTTAAATTAAAAAAAAACTTATTTTTAACTTTTACCAACAAAATGTTACCTCTTTACACAATTTATATGAATAAAAAGCTTGTCGCGTGATGTACAGGGTGTCCCATTTTGGTTGAAATAGCGGGATACCTCAGTTATTAATAAAGAGAGAGAAGAAGGGAAAAATGCCATAAACAAAGCCGTCGTAGCACTCTTAGTGTCTGAGCTACATAGTGATGTTAAAACTTGGTTTTCAGGTACTCCTTGTATCTTATTTGGATGATAACGTATCAAAAGGTAAGAAACGAATTTTTATATAACTTTTACGTAGAATGCAGTGACGTAGTCAGAATATTTCCAAATATGTTTTGAAAATATTGTTTTTATTTTTTTAATGGAACACATATTTGTCAAAAATATATTTGTCTTTTTACAAGCTTTTAAAAATATGTTACACTGTGGGTTTATTTTTATAAACAACGACAATATTAACAATTCAGATTCAAAATTTTGCAATAGATCATGCAAACAATTCAGTTACCAGTTTTTTTATTGACTTGTTTATTGTAGTGATCCTTACATTACGAATTTCAAAATTGAAATTTGCTATTTCATTTAATAATGTTATTCTTATTTGTTACATAAATTTAGGTATGTAGCACTTACACGAGCAACATTATTAATTTGTAAATAGTTTTTTGATTAAATAATTTTCTTTAATTATTGTAAGCAAATTATATTTGGTTTTTTCTTGATTAAAAAATTATAAAACAAAAAAATGTATTGGTTTGAGTTAAAAATTTGAAACCATAGTTACAACACAAAGAATTGTCTTGCATTAATTAAAAACGTCAGTAAATATAAAAGATTCTTTTTAATATAAAAAAACAAAATAGAATATGCTAACAATAAATTAGGAAAATCTTATAATAAAAACTTTGTACAAATTAAAAATTTTCCTACCTACCCCATATAAACATTATGAAGTTTAAAAGCAAAATCCAATTTTGAAAGTCGTGACGTAAGCACCACTACAGTAATCAAGTTAATCAAAAAACTCTTAACTTCTTTGTTTTGCATTGCCTATTGCAATATTGTGGATATGAAATATAAAAATTGGGAATTATGTCGTTGTTTATTAAAATGAACGTATAGTCTTTAATATTTTTAAAATGCTTGTAAAAAGGCCAATTTATTTTTTAACAAATATAAAGGGCGAATTATTCCAAAAATTAAGTCAATATTTTAAAAACAATAATATTTGGAAAAAATCTGACTATGCTACTACATTTTACGTAAAAAGTTATATATGAATCCGTTTTAACCTGTTTAATACATTATCAGCCAAATAAGATACAAGGGGTACCTGATAATGCAAAATTTTCAAAGTCACCCTGTAGCTCAGAAACTAAGAGTGCTATAATGGCTTTGTTTATGGCATCTTTCGTTTCACAAAAAGTATCTCAGGTTTGCGAATACCGCAATTATCTTTAATCGTTTATCGTAAACAAATAAATTAAATACCTTGATCTAAAGAATATTAAACTGTTAAACTAAGTGCATACGGGTATGTATTATTATTACCTAGAAAATGTGTAATGAGGTTTTATTTTAATGGTAAGGGTTATTGGCAAGTTTATTTTATTATTTTTAGTGCATTTTAATAACAGCTTGTCTTTTTACAAAAAAAATATTTTAAAATTTTTTAGTTATCGCTAGCCATCTGTGTTTAATTCAGGGGATAATCCCTCCCTCCGAAGCAAAAAATCCTTCTCCCGGAAGAATTTTGAACACCAAAATCAATTTGCTAGTCAAATCATAAGTAAAGTGTAATCTAAACTAAAATTACCAGCCGTTTGTTTGGTTCTTAACCGTAAAAACATTTTTCTTAAGCTTTAACTGTTTTGGCGGTAATAATTTTCTTCTTTTAACTTCAAGATTCTTCCAAAAACATTTTTGAACTCAACACTGCTGGACATGTTTCTCAGTCTGTTCATCATCAGAACGTGGTAAAAACTTAAGTCCACCAAAAATTGAAATGGATTGCAGCAACAAAGTTAAACTTGCATTTATTTGTATTTTTAGGAAGTCCTTTTATTTGATACGCATATTGTAGGAAAGCATAAAAACTTAGTCCACCATATTGAATTTAGAGTGACGTCAGTTTATTTTTTTAAGTTGTTCTCAGTCAGCCCTTTCATTTATTACCCATATTGTAAAAGTGCCTTGAAATAACTAGTCCACCATCTTGGGTGTTCCACCATGTTGGATTTAGAATGACGTCACTTTATTTTTCAAGTTGCTCTCAACAAGCCCTTTCATTTTATACCCATATTGTAGAGGTGCATTAAAAAAACTAGTCCGCCATTTTTAGAAGTATGCCATATTGGATTCGGAGTGATGGCACTTTATTTTTTGAGTTACTCTCGGCAAACTTATCTGCAATATGATACCCATATTGCAGAAGTACATTAAAAACAGCTAATCCGCCATTTTTAAAGTCCGCCATATTAAATTAAGAGTGACGTTACTTTATTTTTCGAGTTACTCTTAGCAAGTCCTTTTATTTGATACTCATATTGTGGGGGTGCCTTAAAAATAGCTGGTGGGTCATCTTGGTTTTACCGCCATGTTGAATTTAGAATGACGTTACATAGCTAAACATGCATTGTCATCCCAACTTTATGTGTGTACAAAATTACAGCTCAATCGATTAAAGATAAATGCTTCAAAATTAAGTTGGAATATTCCACCCGTACATACATACACTGTGTGCAAAAAGTCCCGGAATCCCTTAATAATTCGTAAATGCGCTAATTTATCGAAAAGTCTTCCAAATAAAGTTTATAGATATATTTTAGATCTATTTTATAAAAATATGTTTACATGTACAGGCGGCATCACAACGAAGATATAGACACAAGATACCTTTTTTAAATAGAATGGTGTATATTTTATTGGATTTTTGAATTCTCCACAAAATTTTAACATGTCTTTGTGTAACATATGCTATACTTAAACTCACTAGTTTAAAAGATACAAGGGTTTAAAAAAGTATTAAATCGATATTTTTTATTTTCACCTGTTACAATTTTTACCTAGTTACATTTACATAGTAACATTTTTGGGTATGTATGACATGTATAAGTGACGTTTGGTAATTATTGAGCAGTTGTAAGTTAAACTATTTAAAATAACTAGTCAGGGCACTTTCTGAGAAAGAGAGAATAACGCTTCCTATGATTTGAGGGTTTGGGGATCGCGAGCGGTCTTACCAAGAAACCCGAGATCTTTTAATACAACCTTTGGGAGCGTCAATTCTGTTTTTATTAATAAGTGTTTTCATATTTTAAAAGTTAATAAATATTTACATTATATTTTTTTAAACCCTTGTATCTTTTAAACTAGTGAGTTTAGGTATAGCATATGTTACACAAAGTCATGTTAAAATTTTGTGGAGAATTTAAAAATCCAATAATATATACACCATTCCATTAAAAAAATGTAACTTGTGTCTATATCTTCGTTGTGATGCCCCTGTACATGTAAACATATTTTTATAAAATAGATCTAAAATATATTTATAAACTTTATTTGGAAGACTTTTCAATAAATGAGCGCATTTGCGAATTATTAAGGGGTTCCGGGACTTTTTGCACACAGTGTATATACATACATACATTGCAAGTACATACATTGCAAGTTAAATAAAAGCATATAAATTGTAATAGTATATTACATTACAAGTGTGGAAAATGACTAATTTCACACGAGTGGGAATATTGTAGCACGAGGCGTTAGCCGAGTGCGACAAACCCACGAGTGTAAGAAAGTCATTTTCACACGAGTACTGTACACTATTTTTCCTACGACCACAAATTATTCACCAAAAAATAAATAAATTAAAGTTTGTCTGTTCAGAAAAATAAAAAACAATTGAGAACTTTGCAACACTAGGGTGATATTTACTTTGCAACACTAGTGTGATATAATATACTTTTCCTCACTGCTATATTATACTGTTTTGACAATATTTTTACATCGAAAATCACCTACCTAGAAGCATTATATAACTTCTATCATTTTGGAATTTAAAAAGGCCCTCACTTAATAAAAATTGTATGGTTTTGTTAGGTAATAACGCTATATAGTTTAATACGGTTTTCTGCTATTATAAGGGTTTTTTAAAAATTATCGATTCTTACATATTTTAGACACTCTTCTAAATAAAACGTAAGTGGTGCATATCCAAAATATTCCGTTTTTTAAAAAATATCAATAAATAAACTTACGGGATCGGGGAGTGAAAAGGGGTGCTGGGTGGGGTAAAATTGGTAAAACGAGTTAATGAAACTGAACATCACATGTAAAACTAAGTAAAAATAACAGTTTTTCCTCATATTTTTAAGAAAAATATGTATTATTGTTGTGCTAACAATAAAAATCCATTAATGCACTTTTAAGAACTATATTTCATAAAAGTAAACTATTCAAAAATACACAAAAGTACAATTTAGCCATCTTAACAGAACTGTACCACCACGGCTAATCACCGCGCCAATAGTCGAATGCCTGAGTCACTAGATTTATTAATTTATGACAATCATGCTTAGGCAACCAACTATACATTATAATACAAAAATATAATATAAAAATTGTAAATGCACAACACTGTGCCAGTCAGTGAAAGTTGTTTTTATGTGGTTATATCTATTTTTGTTTATGTTTTTATTTTTCGTAAATTTTAATAAATATAAAATAAGATGATTTTCGCTAATTTGGGTTCTACCGTTTAAGGTAAATAAAAAGTTTTTTTACTGTCACTACAATAAATATGTCACTTGCAAAACCAATAGCAGTTTTTAGAATGACATCATAATATGTATCACACCAGTGTTGTAAAGTACTTTGCAACACTAGTGCTGTAAAGTACTTTGCAACACTAGTGTGATATAACGCATTTTCTATGCATGAAATCAGTGTGCTATTTGCTATTTTCACAAGTGGTCGTAGGAAAAGATAATTTTTTACTAAAAGTTACATACAGCGTAGCTTTAAATTGTATTTCGTTGTTTATTTATGCCCTCTAAAAGGTAAACAAAAAAAAAAAAATTGATAGTAGATTCCTATTTCTTACCTTCTAAAACCCTCTAATGGATGGTATTTATTTGTGTACACGCCAAAATAAAATTAAAAGTACTAAAAAACCAAAAAATTTAAACAAGTAAAAAGATAATTAAAAATCGACGTTTCGGTGGCAAATCTGCCACCGTTGTCAAGACAAATGAAATAAAAATAATAAAAATAAAAACTTACTATTATTTAGGTTTTAAAATTAAAAATGTTTATGTTTTTCTAGGATATTCTGAAAACTTTGACATTAAATGTCAAAACATGTTTGTTTGGTTATAGTGTCATAGTGACATAGATAACTGGTTGCTGGTGTATTGATTGTTTATTTTACAAAAAAGGTGAATAGTTAGTTAATTTCTTCCTGATGATACTTCAGTATCAAGCAAAGGCAACCAAGTGTTATTTAAATTAACTGAAATTGATGCTACACAATTATCTTTATTTAATAGTATATACGCACTTTCTTTGATTTTGCGTTTTTTAGAACAAGTTTCCTTTGCTAAAATGCTCGAAACATCCCAGTTTATTCTATGCGTGTTGGCAGATTTTTGATTTATGAAATTCTGTGTTTTTAATGTATGATCTGTGTTCTTTTATGCGTTTGGCTAATGGTCTACAAGTTTCATCTATATAAAACTTATTGCATTCGCAAGCTATTTTATAAATGACATTTAAAATAATTAAAATTAAAAATATATAAACCTCAAGAAATATGATAATTCTTGCAGAACTTTTTACTTATTTTTAATTTAAAACCCTCTAGACGTATTGTATAGGCGCCTCCAAATTTGAACCACGACCTGCAACCGTACATATCTGGACGTCGGAGCGAACGCCGTCGCAAACCAATTCTTTTGATGTTAATTTACCGATAAGTTGTGGATCCGGGCAAACGTCAAGCTGCGACACTTATCTGGTCCGCGACGGCGTTCGCTCCGACGCTGGCAGTTGTATACAAAATAGACGGGACCGTAGTGGTTCGCGACGACGAATTGTTGCAGGTCGTGGTTTAAATCTAAAGGCTCCTTAATACACCTATTATTACCATATTATTTATAACAAACTAAACTAAAATACCACTTCTGGACTAAGATAAGTTGGATTAAATCGTCATATTTAAGCCCCAGGAATTTGTGGTAGGATTTTTCTGCACCTTTAAAGAATCAACCCTTAAAGTTTGTTGGTATTACTAGACACTAAATATAACATATAAGATCGTAATGTTTTGCTGTTAATGGTGCGTTTACACGTGCCTGGAATTACTGGCGCCATCGCCATTACCAACGCCAATTTAACTTCCGCGCCAGTAAATGTTTACATGTTGCATGTAAAGAAATAGTATTTTCAGTATTTGTGCTTGCCAGTTTCAGTTTTTAAAACTTGTGATTAATGAAATTTAACCTTAAGCTCTGGAATACCAAATCTTGGAATTCTCATCGCTTTTGATAAACGATCGTTTTCCCGAGAATCTGTCATACGTCTACGTATTAGAATGTACGTTCCATAAACAAGAGTTTTGTTTATAAACCTCAAGAAATATGATAATTCTTGCAGAACTTTTTACTTATTTTTTATTTAAAATTAACAAGTCGGCAAATATGCAATTTAAAGTTTTTTGAAAACTGGCTTATAGTTGGCGAATCGTTTCGCAAGTTTATGTTTACACGTTGCAATAAATATTTTTTATGTTCGCCACTTTTTACTGGCGCATTGAAAAATTAGAAGGCAACTAAATTGCAACATTAAAGCTAGTTTTCACATGCAATAATTATTGGCGCGACAAGCATACCAGTTTCTTGACATTACTGATGGCGCCAGCGGTGGTTTCCACACATCGTCACATCATTTATCAATTTTAGGCGATTAACCAGTTATAAAACTCTATTTATCAATGCGAAGTTAATATTTAATCCATGTATTATATGTTCCAGTTGTCGCCAATTGCTACCGCGGATAAAACCGTAGACAATTTTTATGTGATGATATACGGATGTTATTTTGTAGTTCCATAAGCACAACGGACAATCTGTTCGTATACCTCTAAAAACTTTTTTATTTGATCTGTTGATTATTTTTTAAATGTATTTTTATTAATTTTTACCATTTTTAGTGGGATGCTGCTACAAAACAACACAAAAAAGCAATAACAAGAGCCGGATAGTACAACTACTTTGTACTTTGCTGGCGCATAGATTATTGGCGCCAGTTAATTTTTCCATGTGCAAATAAACTGGAGCCAGTGGACTGGCGTCATTAATCCATGCACATGGAAACTACCCTTTATGCGCACGCATGGCTATACTGGCGCACCAGTAGAAGTTTACACTCGCAATGATTTGTGGACTGTCGTGGAAGTAATGACTGGCGCCACTAATTCCATGCACATTTAAACGCACAAGTTATAGATGCTTACAAGAAAGCAAATAGTTATAAAATTCTTATTTTTTTAATACCTTATCGGCAATCAATATAAAGGATTAAAAATTAAAAAAAAAACACAATTTAAAAGCAATATTTACAAAATTATCATTATTAACAGTTTATTATTTTTATACTTAGCTAAATATTAGAAATTGCAACAAAAAATAAGTTGAACTTGATTTAAATACGCTTATCATTCATGGACTATAAATTATTCCAAACACAATATAGGCATTCTACTAAAATAAACAGTAAACCAAAAAAGCATTAAACCCAAATTTATATGTACGTTATTTCAATAACCCTGAAATAAAATAGGTTTACATAAAAATCCAATTTATATTGATCCATAAAAATATTAGCTTGGAATAAATAGATATATACAAAAGTGTTTTAGAAAAATAATTTTACGGGGTTATTACACAGGGTGTCCAGTAATTCTACCACAACAAACTTTAAGGGCTGATTCTACAATTAACAATGAAAACAGAGCTTTATATGAACATACAGTGAGGTCCTAAAGTCCGTCGCCCCCCTTCTAACTTCTAAACCGTTCGGTATATTTTCATGAAACTTGAAACAATATTTTATGACCGAGGTCAGCAATTTTTTACATATCAATGACAGCTCTAAATGTCAAGGTGACAGCTGGGCGCCATATTGCGAAAAAAAAATTAAAGGAGAGGGGGTTTTGTGGCACATCATTTTAAAGCTCCTGACAGGTACTTTACAACCCTAGAATATAAAGTCAATACCTTGACGTACTACAAAATGAAGATACTTTTAAAATTACCTAAATACCTGATTTGGATGGCTATATCCGAAAGTAATTAAGTTACTTGTACCTAATATGGTATTTTCTAAAAGCTCTTTTAAAAATCTTTTTAATGGTGACACTGGTGATAACATACAGGGTAGCAAAAGAAGTACATATATATATTTTTAAAACTCACCCTGTTTATTTTATCATCATTAAAAAGATCTGTAAAAGAGCTTTAAGAAAATATTACATTAAGTACATCTAACTTTATTACTTTCGGAAATATGCCCATCGAAATCAGGTATTTAAGTAATTTTAAAAGTACCGCCATTCTGTAGTAGATGAAGGTAAGGACTAGAAAATAATATTTCTTTCAAATTAAACGAGAATTTAAACAAATATTTTTATTTAATTAAAAAGTAATAGCGTACCATCTTTTTCTTAAAAAAATATTTACCTTTAAACCCTCATGCACATCTGGTGAAAATTTATGCATTGGAGACTTCTCCATTTTTTTAAATAATAAAATTGCTTTAGATAATAATAAAATAACGATATTAAAAAAAATAATTAACACCCCGTAGTTCAAAAAGTTAGACGTTTAGGACATATATTTATAAGGTTTTTTTTTAATTTTTATATAGAATCACCCCTAAAGGTTGTCGGTAAAGTTACTGGATAACCTGTATGTATTGGGTGTACTGGCAACTTTAAAGCAGTTTTAACTTAATCCGTCTCGTAAATGTAAATAGCCGTGTGCTAAAAAAGAGCAATGAATTATTTATTAAATAGTTGTAAATTAGGTACATGCCCCTTGGATGGGTCTGCTTTGGTCCAGGTCCTGGGGTATAACGATCCAACCATGTTTAGCTTTAATTACCCCTATAAACCTTTTGTAACAATTGTAGAGTAAGCGATTGGACAATTTTGACCTCCTAAACATATTTTTTTCTTAACAAAGTGTATTTTCTTGTTTTCAATCCCCAAAAATCTTTGCACTTTTCCTGTATAGATATGGTCTCCATATTAAAAACTAAAATTAAGCGACTTGGCCACGTTTCAGTTGCAAATTAAGAACATAAGGACATTTCATATTCAAGTTTTGCTTTTTGTTGTTGCAGTTAATATTCTATTTTTAAAGAATTTTTATGATTAATGGGACGAATGTAGAAAAAAATAAGAAAATAGTTAGTCTACAACTAGTGTTAAGCGTTTAAGTGGTTGCCATCATGGATTTCGTTAAAACATCTAATAACCCGACACCCACGGTACTCTGGTATTTAGGCATATGCCTTCGTGGGATGTCAAAAAGGTAAAAAAATCAGCAATGAAGCAAAACGTGCAAAGTCAGATTTGGTTTATATGCAGTTCAAGTCTAAATTTAAGAACTTACACCTTATTGGTATATATATAAAGTTTCTCAAAACACTGACTATTATCCTGCTTTGTGTTATTTAGGTTGTCAGACAATGATGCCTAATATTTTTCGTGAAATTTATTTCCTAATCGGGTAATTTAGGTATACATATATTCTTCGCCAAATTAAATTTAGATACCCATTTTTATCAGCTGTTTGACCAAATTGCAACATTGTGCTTGCTAATTTGAATTCCCAATAAACAGCACCCAGATCGGTCGGGTGTATTCAAGGTTACCACGACAACTATCTTAGCCGCGACACCTTTGAGTCACGCAATTAAGGAAAATATTTAGAAAAAAAAAAAAAAGAAAAACGCTCTGTAAACTTTGACATCCTGTATCTTGCAAACTACTCACTTTAAATTGCGTTAGATGGTTGTATTCGGTTTTAAGAATTTGTGGTAGCATTCTGTACAAGACACTCTGTTATAATACCTTACTGCGGCTTAGAATTTAAATATAAAATAAATTCTTTATTTTACAATTTACGTTTTTCATTTTAAACGCAATATATATATACACTTTAAAACCCATAAAGATTTATAATTTAATCCAGATACACCAAAAATATTAGTTATTTTTTAAGCTTAACCCTACAGTAAGTGCATAAACCTTACAATAAACGCATAAAATTTTAATTTATTACTATATTTTTGAAATAACACATGAAAATTCAATTTGGAGAGAATTTTCAATAGATGAGTTGTGAATAGATAAAGTTTGGAACGCTTGCCAAATATATACTTTATTATGCTAATTTTATTTTTAAAAATGAGATTATGTAGATTAGGTAGACATATTATAGCTAATGTATTATTAATCGAGTAAAATTTTAAAATATTTTTTAATAATAATGGTTTATTATTTTTGTCTTTTTTTTTTTATAATTTCACGTTCGCCTAATGTTAGGCATACCGGGTTTCTCACAGTTGGTTTCCCCAATTACTATTTTACCTTTTAACCCTTAAACGACAACACAAACTTTTTCATACATAAACGACAACAGGGATCGCATACGACCCCATAAAGAGTTACTGGTATTTTAAAATTTAAACAGCAAAAACCTATTTAATTTCTTTTTGGTTGTTTTGTAATTTAACCAATGATTTTTTACAGGAAAAGAAAATTAATTTTTGCACATCTTTGTTAGATTTCCATAATTATTCTTCAAAGCATTAAGTATTTCAATTTTGTTTTGTCGGTCTGTCTTGTACATCTTTGTACTTTTAAAAAGTGTCTTATTTCTACGTACTTTTCGTAACAATATTGTATGTACTTACTTTTTGTAGAAATAATACTAAAACAGTATAAATACCCTTTCAATTTCTTAGTCATCCATCCAAATTCATTCATCTATTAATTTTTAATAATTTCTATAAAATTTATTTGCAAACAGTCAAATTTTAAAACTAGTGACTCATGAACTAAAAGAAATAATGACAAAATCAAAGGTAACTTGACCGTTTGGTTCAGTCGATGTCGCGTTAACTGGTACCTTGTATAAATTGATATTTAAGTTTATTGTAGTAGGCACTGAAACAAAACACTAATCGAGAGTGTAAAATAAAGTTTTGAAGTGCTAAAAAAGTTACTTTTTTTAACACTTTATATAGTGTACTAGAATGGACTACTTTACCTTTCTGTTAACGATTAAAAATATAGAATTTTATTTAACGGTCGTGGAAAAAGAAGTTTTTAATACGTATTTGATGTATGTATTCTATAATAAAACATAACATAACATGTATGTTATATCTGCCTCCGTAGTTGTAACAAGCATGCATATTGCATGTACATTCCATCGGGGGCGGGTAAGACACAATACAACCTGTATACTCAGGAATAAGGACTTAAGTGTTCTCTGAAATATACACGTTTTGTTTTACCAATTTCTGAGGACCGTCGCACAGTGGAACCAGAAGCAAAATAACTTAAAAATAATTAGAAAAATGCAGAGAAATATGTGGTTTTGTACTTATTTATTATACGTTTTAATCCATTTCTTTTTGTAAAAATTTTACTTTAGTACTTGCTTTTTACGGGGTAGTACAATCTATAAATAGTTGTTATGCAATAAATTCAAATAATGTTTAAAATTATAGTAATTTGCAAACGATGTGTAATTTAATTGTTGCCTTAAATACAAGATATGATTTCTAAGCTCCCTTTAAAAAGAATAATTCATATTAACGTATGACTTAAACCTCTTAACTTTTAAGCCAAAGGTTGTAAAACTTTAAGTAAAAATTGTTTTGTAATCATTATTTTAAAACTCTTAAGATATTTTCATAAAATTTAATATGCACAAATTTATAAAAAACGCCAACTTTCGGTAAAATTTGAAATTTAAAATACGTACTAATATATATTTTTTAATAGCTCAAAAAAGCCTATTAAACATAAATAAAACTATTTGGAATATTTCATAAAAAAATAGGTTAAGAAATTTTCTTAAAAACTGGCCAACAAGAAAAAAGATTAATAACACCACAATATTCTACGAAAAAACTTGAAACAACCCATCTAATTTTTTTTATAGCTTTAATAGCAAGCAAGGTAAAGAAAGTTCGTAAAAAGGACAACATCTAAAAATTACCCCGTTGTTCCAAAATGGATAGTACTGGACAAAGCTGTTTTCTCCATAGTTTTTTCGTAACTTTTTGTAAATATGATTAAATGTTATAATTAACCAGGGCCGGATTTAGAGGTTTGAAAGGTCCAGGGGCTCTATTCCACTATTCATAAGCGCCTTTTTGTTTGCGTTTTATTAGTTTTTTCTTTATTTCCTCTAGGCTCTTATGAAAACAAAAATGCCTTCGTTCGTGCATAGCCAACTTCACAAATTGGCGCACAACACCGCATTAAAATTTAAAATATGACAGATTTGTCAAAGTCAAGCATACTTTTCATCCTATGCAAACTCATAAATAGTAAAGTTTGATACCCAATTTTGATTTTATTACTAAAGTTAAAACTCATTTAAAAGAATCCAAAGATCTTTGCGGTGTAAACTAGGCTATCAGTCAGTAGGTAGCTAACCCACAATACATCAAAGATATAGGTTAGAAAATTTTATTACCGTTTTATGAAAAATATTAAATTTGTTGAAAATGATGTTTTCCACTGTAAACAACGTATTGAAAATGCTTTGGTTTATTACCTAGTGATAGTTTTCTTTGTCTAAATATGAGGCATCAAGTAAGGTAGAAAAAAGGTGAGTTTAAATGTCTTATATTTATATTTGTTTCCCTTTAAAAATTTTGATATTTTTAGCTTCTAACAGAGATTGCAAGAAACATATAGTCATTTAATGACAAGGCAACTAACCCAGGAAACCCATGAAATGCATCAAAACTTAAGACCATGTGTATAGGCAACTAACCCAGGAAACCCATGAAATGCATCAAAACTTAAGACCATGTTAAGATAACAGACAAAGAAGGTCCTACAAAAATACCCCATAAAATTTTGCCTAAACACTGATTAATAACTTGTCTATTGTTAATTTTAAAATGGGTGCACTTGAATATGGAAAGGTATTGTTTCATTGCTCTTTTAAATGGAAGAACAAAAGCAACTGTGAGTAAAATTTGCATTAAAAGTATACTAATATTTTCATAAAATTATTTTAATTATCCATGAGATACCGTCCCAGTTTCTTTAAAAAGATATTCAATTTTACTTTTTGTATTCGTGTCTCTTCTTCCTTTTACCAGTTCACAGCTCGAAAACCCTTAAGTAAATAAACCTAACCTAAACCAATGATCTTTTTATAAGAGCAATATTCTCTTTTACTTAATGGCTTTTAATCTTTCTTTTATAATTTATATACTCTACAATGTCCTAAGTTAACCCTGCTAATGCTAAAAGTTAAAATAATGCTCATTAAACTTGTATTAATGTTTAGAGAAAAACCTACATTTGCTTATTTAAACCTGAAATTTGTATTTTTTTATTTTTAGGTTACTGCCAGATTGTAAAATTATTTGTACTATATGGAAAACACTAGAAATTGTCTGGATTTAATTGGTTTTTTAAGCTGGTGTATTATTTAGGAAATATATTTTATATAAACTGGGAGTATTTTCAAGAGCTTATCTGCAAAAATATTCCAGGACAAAAACTTAGTGTTTATAAAAACAACGTTTATATACTCTAATGTACTTTTTTATTGTAAACCTAAGAATTAAAATAAAGGCAAAAAATAATATTGATTGTTTTTATTATTTTTTACAAATTACAATAGCTTGGTAATTTATGTGTGAGTCATGTTGGGCATTATTATTTTGATTATTATCGATCATTTGATATGATTCTTGAACTATTATGCAATTTTGTCTTCTGGAATGGTCCTAAGGAATATTCATAGTCTTCTAGAGTCCTACAAATAAAATTATTATTATTAAATGAAAAAAGAAAACAACTAGCAATAAAAGGTTTTGATAATTTAGGTACTCTTTGTTTAAAATCATGCAAGTAACAAATGTGTTTTGCTATCTTTGGGTACCTATTTATTTCAACTAATAATAATTACCGATATGTACTGACAATTTATAGTAATTCTCTTGAAAGGGAGCAACTATGATTTTGCCCAATATCAAAAACATTCCTATTCTCACTATATTCCCCGTCTTTTTGCACAAAATTCTTAATATAACAGTAAATTAGAACATACTATTTTAAGCAGCAAAAAAAAATAACCAGCCCTTTTTTATTAGTTTAGTGCCCTGTGTATCAAATTTGGTCAAAATGGGGTTGCTCCAACTTTCGAGACGATTACCCAATTTACATAAATAAGACAAATATTTTTAAAATATTACCTTTTTTGAAATAAAAAGAAATTTACCATAAATGTTTTTTTCTAAATAGGTATGAGTTTACTTTAGTTTACTTACCTTAAGTGATATTTTAATGTAGTTTGCTAACCTCCATTTCCAGTCTTTGTCCTAATCTAACATTTCGTACAAGTACCTAACACTCAATAAAGGCCTTCTTTAGAAAGTATAAATGGAAGATGGTAAAATAGTTATATGCAATAAATTGTTAGTTACTTTTCCAAAGCAATAAGTAATTTTTGATAGTTTTTCTTTTCAATCTAAATTTTGCCAACTCACATATTCATTTTACTCCAAATGAGCTTCAGGCTAACGCTTTCACGCACTTTTTTCGCTTTTGCGCCGACGGAGCTGCAGGAGACGGCTTCACGAACCCTTTTTGGTTATAGGTTATGTGATTTAGAAACTATTTTGCTTACAAATGATTATTCTGGCTGCGGAGGACAATGTTAATTATTTATTTGCTTCTTGTATTTCAATTAAAGTGTATACTTTGTTTTTAATAGCTTAGTTAACTGATTTTTTCAACTTTAATTTCACATTAAAGGAATTTTAGGTTATGTTATGACTTTGAATTTTGTCAGATGTCAGATGGTAATACAGATTTCTGTTTTATGACCGCCTGTTTTAAAAAACAAGTGAAGGTTATTCGTTCGTTAAAAAAACAGATGAAGGTTATACGCTCCCGGAACGAATACGTTCAGCGAACGAATGAGTTCAATTTAGCAGAATTGAGCCCCTGGAGCAATTAGCCTGTGGGGCCCCCTGATAACAAAAGTAAATGGAATTTTGTACCAAAAAAAAAAAAACTAAAGAGCAAATAAAAGGTGTTTGTCAATAATTTTGTTCACAAAAGGAATAAAGACCAAGAAAAAAGGTCCTCATCCATAAATAAGTTATGAAATTTTATACCCAAAACAAAAAAAGCATCCTCATTTGTAATTATGTTACTTTTATTCTTTTATTTACTCTTTTCAAAGGTGGAGACCCATAAATTCGTTAATTCGTTGTGGGGGCCCCTAATTTGTGTGAGCCCTGGGGCAGTGGCCCCACCTGCCCCCCTTATTAAATCCGGCAATGTAATTAAATCATATTTTTTGCAAAAATACTTTTTAATAATAAGGTGAAAATGGCAAGAAGCTATAGTTTTTTTATAAATATAAATAAAAGTAATTTTGCAAAATGTGTCGATAAGATGTATTTTAATTAACGGATAATACAAATAAAGGATTTGCCTTTAAAACCTATATTTTTTCTGGAATTTAACTGTTTTACTTAAAGTCGAAAATAAAAATTTTCTTTACTTAAGATGATTATCTTTAGTTAATCGCATCTAGTATAAATTTGTTGTGCTGGTAACTCTGTTATTTTAATATTGCTTAAATGTTAATGCATAAAAAATCCCGTGAGCGGCAAACCCTCGTCATTTTGTAAAATCTGAAAGTTTTTGAGCGCATGTTCCCAACAAAGGTGGAAGCAATCGTAGATTATGAAGTTTGACTTATAGTGGCTTTGGCAGGTACCAAGCACCAAAGGTTAATTAATTGAAATATAACTTTTGTCATTTTGTAAATGCTGAATTTTATGTATGTTACTTGGGTACCTATAAAAAGATATTTCCCTAGTCGGCAGACAGTTTTAACAGTTTTTGCAAGACAATAAAAAAACAGAATTTTTTTATAGGAGTTGTAGGTTTTCCAATTGAGCATGTTTTAAAAATGTTTTAATGAACACAGAGATTCCATAAAACAATTTTTAAAAAACTAATCTCACAGAAATATCATCTTTTTGGGACACTCTCTATACATTAAAATATTTTAAGGACTTGCCTATAACCTTACACATTCTATATAAGATTTCTTTGTTATATCTTGTTGAATAAGACCATTGGACCACCCCAAAATGTTTGTCTGCCAAGGGTTGAAACTGTCTGGCGACTAAGGAAATATTTTTCACTAGGTACTTAAGTAACATTATTTAAAATTAAGCTTTTACGATATGACCAAAGATACGTTTTAATTTATTAGCCCACCAAAGCCACTATGAGTTAAATATATAGTCTACCATCGCTCTAATCTATATGGGGGCATGCGCTGACAAACTTTCAGCTTTTACAAAATGACAAAGGTCTGCGGCTCACGGGCTCTTGGACTATAACCTGTTCTTTTAAATTAGTGCGGTAAAAACCATAGAGCAAACCCATAATTTTAAAATAATCTAGGTTGTTGTAAGATAAGCAGGCAAATTTCTAGGAAATACTATAAACTTTATGTTTTAAATAAATATTTAAAGAATTAATAGTTCTTTTTTTATTAAAACAAAACGGAGGGGCCAAGGCAAACAAACTTATATAAGTTTTTGTTTTTTGTCCATTTTTAGTTAAATAATTTAAACTAGCAAAGCTAACAATAAAAAAACGGAACATATCATTATATGTATGCAGACTATCAACGAATAGGGTTTACCAGGGCCGGATTTGGTTATGTGGGGGTTCCCTCATCGAAAAAATAGTAAATGTAGTACAAAAAAAGAATTATATTACCAATTTTATTTTAAATTTTGTAACCCTCACCCACCCTCATCAGCGACATCATTTTAATTTCCTGAGCCCATCAACTAATGTGTGTAACTTTTCCTTTAAAAGTAAACTGAGTACCCTTATTCTTCATTCAACAAAATTGTATTGAATACTTGGCTAAAATATGTTATTCAAAATTTCAGAAAACGCTTTAATTACATTTCTTTACAGCGTAAAAAATGTGTTCCATATGGATGATTGGGGAAGGGGAGGGAAAGGGCGTAAATAGCGAATTATGAAATTACTTTTTGTTATACTTTTGGAGATTGTTTACGTTTTTAAATATAAAAATTTAAATTATTATAGCTCCAAAATCAGTTTACTTGCATTCTACGCTAATTCTATTCTTATGTTTTTTAAGTTTTTAAGAAAAGTCTGTAAATAAAATCAACAGTTTCTTTTCGTCAATGGTATATCTTTTACAAGCAATTTTTTTTATTAGGAATTACCTTTTTTCGTTAAATATTTTTTGTATTAATTTGTCTTCTTGTAAACCTTATCCGTGTACAGTCTGTACATTTTATATTTATTACATATTGTTTTACAGTTGTATACAATTTGTTTCCACCTTTAAAAAGCTACTGACTAGATGCTACAAAAAATATTTGCTTTCAAGCGTTATATTTTTCATGATATGATATTTAAATTTTGTTGATTTCTTTTTATGGCAAAAACGTAAATTTTTAACAATGACGTTTAAATTGGAATTTTAAAACCAAAAAAGTAAGCGAGAAATAAAAGGTAGCATTTTAAATTGTTATTTTATTTTTATTTATATTGCAGATGGCGTAAACCACTTTAAAATTGGATTTATTTTTATAATATAGTACTTCTTTAGAACTGGTGCAAAGGTAAAAAAGTTTAAGAACAAGCAAAGTATAGTTATATTATTTTCCACAAGCAACGTTTTAGATTTATTTAAAAATAAAAACTAATTAAATTTACTTATTAATTGATGTACATAGAGTGTGGTATTTTCTTTGTTGGGATTAACTATGCTATAGAAATAGGGTAAAGGGTAACTTAATTGGTTTAAAAGATACAGGGTGATTAGGAAAATGTATCGATTTTTATTATGTTGTATTACTCGGAGATTTATAAAGTAAGAAATAAACTTTGAACACAGAAGTTTCATAACTTTTTACGAAGAAATATGAGTATTTTTATTTTTAAGTTAATACCAAAAGCAGTTTTTTTTAATGGGACACCCTGTATCTATGTATTTCAAAAAGTGTATTTTTTCTTGCAAGTGTAACAATATGAAGCATTGCTTATTTTGCTTCGTTCAATAATACTAAAAGGCTGATAAAACACCCATAGGCGTCAAGAAAAATGTTCGATACAATTAATAAAATATTGATAGTTTTTAAGATATTGGCACTTAAAATTTGTCAAAAACTAAATTCAGAACTTAATTTTTGATTCTTACATCTAAAATATATATTTTTGGATTTTTATTATGATTTTGCAGATCTCATTGATTAAAGACCAATATCAAACTAAAAGTTCTTTCTAAAAATATACAGGATCCTTCCTATTATTGATGATACGAAGTCGGTTAATTTAGTAAAGTTGTAGTACTTTTTCCGCTGATTAACGTGTTTCCTACCGAAAAACAATTGGACATCGGGTTTTAGAATTATTTAAAAAATGTACTTTTTACAGCCCCGTGTATTAATATTACCATTGAAAAGTATTAAAGATTTTTTAAAAAACTCAACATGAGACAAGCAAGCTTGTGTAAACATAAAGTTTATTTGTCATCGCGATATAAAAGTTGTGCCACAAAAGTGTACAAGGGTGCGAGTACCTTTAGTGCTTATGGATTAGAGCTGTAGATAAAATGAAAATTTAACAAAATTTGCACATTTGGATGGCTATATTTTTTAAGCTATAAAAAATAGACATATTAAATGTGGTATTTTCTAAAACCTTTATAAAATAAATAATAAATAAAAAAATATTAATAGTGCTGACTTAGGTTTGATTACCCTGTATAATTTACTGCTTGTGGTAATATCGAAACTTGTTATAAAAAAATGAAGTTCATAATTAAACATTTCTTTTAAATTTGCAAATTTTAAATCCTTGAAAAATTTGCCAGATTTAATAAAAAGTTAGGTACTGGCCAAACGACCGCCGCGCCGGCGCACAGTGCTTCGTCCTATGGACAAAAATCAAAAAACGCAGTTTTTATTCAGCAATATCCGATTAAATTATTTTTAAGGGCACATTCCAATAATCACTAAACTACACCAATTTTATCTTAAATACTTTAAATTCTTGGTTTTTTATTGCACTAAATATGTTGAGCTGCAGCATGCAGATAAGTACTTTATTTTTATAGAAATTTTAGTCTTTTTAAATTCGTATTGGAAACACCCAGTGAACGTTTCTTAAAAAGTTTAGATATGGAGACTGTGAACCAAGGTATGTACTTTAAAAAATTGTAGTAAAAATTTTAAAACTTTAAATCATTGAATAATAATAAATATAAATTGAAAGCCGGCTAATATATTAAAACTTTAAACATCTTTTAACTTTAAAAAGACATAGAAAAAAAGCCCATCAAAACCTTTTCCAGTTTTTATTTTTTCTTGTTCACACGTTAATATACTTTCATTTTATATATAGTTTATCTGCTTTAGACTGCGACCCAGCTTTATATATATTTTTTTACAGTGGATGTCAGATCAATTAAAAAGGTCAATCTTATCGAAACTTGGCTGGAACATAAAAAGGGCAACGCAAAGCAAGTGATATACGAAAAAATATGTTCTCTTTTAAACGTTAGTGATCCCTCGCCCCAAATTAAAAAACATTTGTTGTACCAAAGTAGACTTTTTGTCTACACGTACATACAAGATGGTTAAAAGCATCAAGAAATCGCCTTAAATTTGAAAATCAAAATAGAGATTGGTTACAGAGTTTTATACCTTTACCACAATCTTTATTAGGTCGTGCTGAAACTAATATAGATCCGGAAATTCCGGGTCCAAGTGGAAGACGTGGCAGGCCGTTAAAGCCTTTTGAAGAATGTGGAAAACGAACAAAACTTAGACGCGCTAAAAAAATTATAACCGAGAGAACACCGGGCGAAATTAAATACGCAGCAACACTTATAAGCAGTTCGCAATCACCATCAAACCAAGGATCACTTAATTCTCATCAAGCCCTTGCTCTATATTTAGATCTGGATTTATCGGAAAGAAAATACAAGCTTTTGCGCTCGGTGGTGAATAAAACGGGAGCCGATATCTTTCCCTCAATGTACATTTTAAGGCAATGCCAAAATGAGCTGTTACCATTAAATATATGCGCCACCGAAATTTCAGCCGAAGTCGGATTACAAGAATTGTTAAACTTAACAGCTCAGAGTATTGTTAAAATAGCAAACATAAAAGAAGAAGTTACCGTAGAGCTAATATGTAAATGGGGTTTTGATGGCAGTTCTGGTCATAGTCAATACAAACAAAAATTTGCTAATTTATGCTGTTCGGATGAATTTTTGTTTTTGGAAGCTCTAGTTCCCTTGAGACTAGAACATGTAGAAACCAAAGAGGATCTTTGGACCAATTCACGTCCATCGTCTACGCTGTTTTGTCGGCCTTTTAAATTATTATTTAAAAAAGAAAATAAGGAGTTAGTGCAAAGCGAGGAACAAATTATTATGGAAAAAATTAATAATCTTGAACAGCTAACAATAAACTTGGATAACAAGAAAACTTGCATTGTAGTTTTTAAGATGTTGTTTACTATGATGGATGGAAGTATATCCAATACTCTTTCAGATACAAATGCAACATCCAGATGTATCATCTGTGGAGCAGCGCCTAAGGAAATGAATTTGCAAAATTTCAGTCGACCATCAAAAGTAGAAAATTACCGTTTTGGTTTGTCTACACTACATTGCTGGATAAGATTGTTTGAGTGTTTACTTCATATAAGTTATCGTTTACCAATTAAAAGTTGGCAAATAAAAGGACCAGAAAACAAAGAAATTGTAGAAAACAATAAAAACGTATTCAATCCGACTTTAAGTTAAAATTGGGACTAACTGTAGACAAACCAAAACCTGGGTATGGGTCAAGTAATGACGGCAATACAGCTAGACGCTTTTTTATTGCGCAGATATAAGTTCCGAAATTACAGGTATTAATAAAGACCTAATTAAAAAGTTTTCGATTATTCTGAGGGTTCTTGCTAGTGGGTGCCAAATTGACACTACAAAATTAAAAGCGCTTCTTGATGAAACCAAACAATTATATCTGGATTTATACCCTTGGTACTACATGCCAAGTAGTGTCCATAAGGTTCTTGTTCACGGATGTGAAATAATTGAATCGTTTTCTTTACCCATTGGGCAGCTTTCTGAAGATGCTTTAGAAGCCCGGCATAAGGAGGCTAGAAAACATCGATTGTTTCATACACGCAAGTGTTCAAGAACCAAGTCTAATTATGATCTACTGAAAAGGTTACTTCTAACATCAGATCCCCTAATTTCTTCCAAAAGAACAGTTAGTACAAAAAAATAGACAGCAAAGATAAAGAGGTTGAAAAATATGTTATCAATAGTTCGTCAGAGAAAACGGTTTTTAATGATTTTGACCTTAATTTAGAAGATACTGTCAGTAGTAGTGAGTTTAGTGATAGTGACTCTTCAAGTGATTCGAATTAATTTTATTATTTATTATGTACCCTAAATATAAGGGGGTTTTTCTTGTTCCTTATATTATTTTTATTGCTTGTCTTATTTTCTATTTAGAAGGATAACTCTATTTATTGCATTTTTTAGAATTTATCGTTTATTTAAAATCAATAATTACCCATAAATGTAGGTAGTATATGAATATATTAATTGTTTAAGCGAGATCTTATAAATGAGATTATTTTGATTTGCTATTTTTATACCTATCTTATTTTTTATTTGAATAATAAATCTCTTTTTCCAAATTATGATTACTGTAAATTTAATTCCACAAAAATTGGTCTAAATTAGTAGTCAATAAAATATTTATACCCAATTTGTTTTTTATTTGACGTTAACCCCAATTTTTTCTAGAAACCTTAACCAATAGGAAAAAGTCGTAATAACTTTTGATTACTTTTATGCTTTTTAATTAGCTAGTTTAAAAATACGTATTTCTAATTTTTTTATTTTTCAACGTAATATTTTTGCAATTTTGAACCACCCTGTACATCCTAGTGCAATTTTTATTATAGGTTTTAGCATTTCAGACAAAGCACAAATTTTTATAAAGAATAACTTTTTTCAAAATTTTGAAAATAATTTTTTTACAAGTATAGTCCATCCACGGACACACTGTATATATTTTTGTCTAAGGAGAAGTAATTGTACGCTTTTTTAATTGCATTAAATTAAAATCAGTGTTGAAGGTAGGACGTAACAAAATATGTAGGGTATTTTTTGTAAAATTATAAAGATTTTACCGGTTTTACATAGAAACGGTAACACCGCAATGTTGAATATTTTTAAAAAAATAGATTTTTTACTTTTATTTGACCATTTTAATGCAATTCTCCTAAAATGTCTAATGGGACACCATTCTTCGTGAGACACCATGTATATAGTTCGTATATTTGTATGATATTATTATTTAATAGCAGCTTCTGTCAGCAGCAACAAGTTATCCTACTTTTAAAAGGATAACTCTATTAAACCAGAAATTACGTATTTTTGTCCAAATTTCCATATACTCGGAGCACTGTGCGGCGGTATGGCTCAATTATAAGAAAAAATCGTCCGGCGGTATTATTTCTTTTCATTTATGAAAACCGCCAAAAATCCAAATTTATTTATTATTACCGGTAGCTTTTACTTATTTTATCGGTAGAAGCCGCCATCCGGCGGCTTTGCTTATAAAAATCAAGAAAACCACCGAATAATAGTAAACTTAACCTATTAATTATTCATGTGCCATAAGCGTTTAGTTTTTTTTGTGGTTTTATTGTTTAATATTATATATTTTTATTGATGCATAAACAAAAATAAAACTCGTAAAGGTTTTTGTCGAAACTCCAAATGGATGTTTAAAAGAAAAATGTACCTGTAAAAAAACAAGAGTAGTTTAACAGAAAGAAAAAAACTGATTGTTTCATAAAACCAAAACTAGGATATGATCAATTAAATAAAAAAACTTTAAACTTTAGAAAAAAGAACAAAAGTTACAAGGTAAAGAAAATTAATAATTACAGTCCATGACAAGTTGGTAGCATTAATAAATCCATTGAAAAAGTTATGTCGTGTAACTGATTGAAACCCTTTAGGATAATACAATATTATAGGCTCTCGTAAAAACTCTCCATTTGAATAAATTGTCTATATTGCCCTGTAAATAAAATATGATCCCAATGCCAAAAAATAGTCTAATAAAAAAGTCACCTGGTCCAATTTTAAATTCAAACTGAAATAAATTTACGCCTATTTAATAAATCCGTAATAACAGTAATTTTAAACGCGATTACGTTTATATAACGACTAAAATCCATTTTCCAATTAACTTAAATATTAATAAAACGAAAATAGCTTAGGCGGAAACTCATAAATATTATTTCATGCTCATGTTTCCAAATTGAAGTTCAACGATGTTGGCTTCGATTTTAAATTAGTTTATTAAAGGAGAAATATTTATGCGTGCATTTTTATTGACAGCGTATTTTCCAGAGGCGCATAATATAGACCAGTGCCGAAAGCCTTTAAAAGCGGTAAAAAGTGAAAAAAATAATAGGATGAAGCCCATTGAAATAGGTGGATAATATAACAAAAATAGAAGGAAAAATAAATAACGGGCAATTTAGGGTCGGAAAGGGGAAAGGGGGGTAAGTGTAAAATACGTTTTTTTAGATTTCCAGCTATACTACAAGTCCTATGAAAAAAGTTAAATGGCAAAGTTATAGGCCATGTTAAGATCTATAACTTTTATATTTATGCATTTTTACATAACCTTAAAATTTATATAAAATTTTTAAATTACCCAGTTTTGGTTTTTTATTTTTATCTTTTACAAAATATAATTTATTTTTATAAAATTTGGTTTTCCAAATAAACTCCTTTTGTTTTAAAGTACCCTAATTTTCAATCGAAAATTAACATGTTATATATCGGCATTTTCAAAAAGTCGTGGTCATTGTGGTCGTTAAAATCTCTACTTTCTAATGGTGTAAAAATATACACATTACAATGGTAAATGTTTTTAGAAAATGAAACCAAATTGGGATCCGATTTTTTTAAAGTTTTTTAAGTCATTATTGCACCAGGGTCGCCAAAAAATAATATATTAAAAGGTTTTGATTGATCATTGAAAAATAAAAAAAAATAACAAAAATAAAAGAAAAACTAAATTACAGGTGATCTGACGTCAGGAAGTGGAAGTGGTTAATTTTTAATGAAAATTCATTTTCTGAAAAAATATCGTGGTATTGTATATATTTTTTAAACAATTAGAAAGTAAAGATTTCTACAGACCAAAAGCTTACCAACTTTTTGAAAGTGCAGATATTTTGAGACGCGAATTTTCTATTACTACTTTTTCAATATTTGTTTAAAATATTGTGTAAAAATAAATATCTTAAATCCAAAAATTACAGAACATTTGGGACAAATAAAAATAGGTTTTCACCAAATTTTGTCAATAAATATTTTTCTTGTAAAAGATAAACATAAAACACCGAAAATTTTGTTTTTCGAATATTTGACATAAATTTTAAGGTTATGTAAAGAAAATGTAAATACAAAAGTTGTAGATCTTTTTTAACCTAAAAATTTACTATTTATTTCTTTTTATAAAACTTGTAGTTTGGCCGAAAATCGGGAAAAGCCGTTTTTTACATTTTAATCCCCTCCTCTCTCCCATTCTTGACCTTAGATCGCCCGTAATTTATTTTTTCTTTAATCTTTGTTATATTTTCTACCTTTAACAATGGGTTTTATTCTAATAGAATATTTTTCGGTTCAAAAATTAGCTACACTGAGAAAATTCAAGTTATTAAAGTTTCCTTCAGCAAGGAACTTAGTTATGATAACAAAAACTTTAATTATCATAAATGGAATTTTTATAATCACAAGTTATGAAACTACCAGTAGTAACTAAATTAAAATTTCAGAAAATTTTCTATTACTACTGATACTTATTTCATAATGGTTATTAGCCCTTTTAGTTACGGCTGTTAGAAAACTTAATATTTTTTTTTGTATCATAAATTTTTATTGTGGTAACTAGATATCTTAATAATGGTTATTAGACAAACTTTATAAAATATGTCTGCATTACTGTAACTATCTTGTCTTATTATGGTAACTAACTTTACGACTACAATAATGTAAGTGGATTACTTATTATAATTAATCGGAAAAGCTCGGACAAATTCGTAACTAAAACGAAGCAATCGTAAACTTGTTTGTTCATCAAAGGTTCATTTTGAATTGTTCATCGAACAAGGTAAGTACGAAACAACTTTTTACAAATGTACTTGCTATTTAGATTTTTAACAGGTTTATTTGCAAAACATATTTCAGTCGTGAATATTTTATCGAATACAGTGTTTTTTTCATTATTTATATGTAATTTTAATGCGCACTCTGGTATAATAGAGCAGATAATTTTAAGTCAAAATTTAACGTTAAAATAAAAAAAAGTTTTGTCAATTTTTTACATTACGCATTACAACTTGAATTATGAGCAAAAGAAAGCAAAATTTAAAAAAAATATTTTTTTCTTTTTAATTTTATTTTTTTAATCTAATTGATTACTTGTCAAGTTAATGCGTATGTATAAAAAATTTACGAAAAAAATTGTTTTTTACTTTAACTCGTTAACCTTAAATTTTGTCATAAAATTTAATTCTTTACAATAGTTCTGTACCTCAGTACTAACTGATTCAAGTCCACTTTTTAAAATTTTACAGGACAGTGAAAATCTTTCAACCCTAAAATTTAATTGTAAACTTATGCTCTTAAAACTTAATTAAATAAAAAAATAAAAAAATAATAAAGTAATAAAACACATTTTCTAAAAAAGTGGACTTTAGCACAAATGCTTCTGAGGTACAGATTTACTTATACAATTTTGTTTCATTTTTAAAAATAAAAGTACTTTACTTCTAGCTTCTAGGCATTTTTCATGTTTTTAGTTACAGCTCTTCCTGTATAATACTTATTAAAGAATAATTTTATATTTCGTAGTTAATTACCATGCGCCTTTTTTGTTCAAATGGACGTTTAAACACTTAAAAATGGTTGGTCCATTTGCCCTCTTGTAACACCTATCCTTGGACACACTGTATATTTTTAATTATGCAGTAATTATTGGTATTAAGAAATCTAAACATTGTTTCTCATTATTACTGAAGACCGATTGGATAATTAATAACAAATTGTATAAAACTATCTACAATCACGATCGCGTTCATATCTACACATAGCCTATATATAGTTTTTCTGTGTTTCTGGGGAAATGTTAGGCCCTTCTGATTGATCTGGCTGCTTGCAAAAATTAATTAATTTCCTTAGTATTATATATGAAATTAGGACTGATATTTTAAGAAAGTTACATTATTTTTTTGGCTTTAAAGTGTCTAGTAAACATTATGGCTACCTAAATGAGTCTGGCAGTATAAATTAGAATTTTTTATTAATATTTGTTAAAATATACCTTAAAATTAGCACTAAGATTTTAAGAAAAGTAAGTACTATTTTTATCTACCCAGCATCTGTAAATTGGACGTCGCGGCGTCGGCTCGAGCTAGAAAATATGCATAGACTTATGGTATATATATATACTAACACTACAATATTTAATATATTTAATTTGTAAGAAAATAAGTAACATCTTGGGGTTCTGGGATCTCGGACTATTGTAGTATGGCTAATACGCTGTTTTTAAAGGCATTTTTAGGTTGCACTAAATAACTTAATGGCAAATATCTATAAAACTGTAGTTCAGAGCGATTCTTACAAAAGTATACCTTTTTGTGTAAAAACCATTAAAGAGTTCAATATTTTACTCGGATGGTACCTACAGGGAAGCACAAAAAAGTTGCGACGTTTTAGAGAAATTAAAAGTAGTGTAGGTAGTGCCCTCTAGTTAACACCCAAAAATTAATATCAAATATGTAAAGCTCATGTCAGAAGACCAAGTTTTATTACAGTATTTAAAATGTATCAAATATTATCGAAAAATTTAAAATTATTTTTTGAACTTTGACACCCTGTATCTCATTTAATATCAACTTTTGTACTAAAGTACGTTAAGTTAATCAGAATATTTTACCATTAAAATTATTTAGTTAAATTTTGGCCCATAATTAGGGACCATCCGGTATTTGTGTATAAAAAAACAAAATATATTCATACAGTTTCCTTTCAAAATAAATTTATGTATTGTATGTATATCATATATCAGGTATATGGTATATTTGTTTAAAAATAATATATAATTATTGGTTGTGGGTTATTTTAAAATGCCTATGATTTTCCTTTATGCAAGTTAAATTATAATCATCTATTGTTTTATAAATGCGCATATGCAAAACCACCAGTAAAAAACACGAAAAACAGAAAAAGCACAACCCATTGTGCTAATATGCCGTAAAATTTATGGTCATATATACATATCAGTATACTATATCAATGTTTTGGGGTCAATATTTTCGGTTCTATGCTGTTAATTACAAATTGGGTATCGTTAAGCTCATGTTTATCGTGTATCGTATTTTATTTTGGATAAAAGCATTTAGGCAATTTTAAGCCTTACTGGTTTTTAATACTAATTAAAAAAAAGGTTACAAAACATGATAAAATTTTAAATATTAAGCCAGCAAAAAAATATTTTGAGAAATTTATATAAATATACCGGGTCCACAAGATTACTTCCCGGCCGTCATTATAATATTTTTTTATCAGTACTGACAAAACTTGGCAGGGTTGTTAGACTTACCAAAAGTAATTTTTATACGAAAACAATAAGCTTTTACCACTTCCGGTTTATCGAAAATTATTAAAAAAAATTAAATGTGACATCCTGAGTATACTTTTAGATTTTATAGACCATTTTACGGTAAAAATAAAATATTTTAAAAACACATTATGGGTTTAATTTTTTAATTTAAATTTTGTATTTAGATCATTCTAAATACGCTGGGCATACTTTACCTACTTTAGGGTAAATTGTTGTAAACAATACAAGAAAGAGTGATTTAAAAATAATAAGTAAAACTTATAAATACATTGCTGATCTGTTTTAATAAGTTTTTTAGTTAATATTTCGAGAAATCCAACAACAAACTATAAACATTACAAATTTGATGCAAACCGACTAATTAAAAATGAGTGCGGTGCCTACGACATTTAATTACGTGTGGCCAAACCTTAAAACTGTGTTACCATATTTGTAAAGGTTTATTTTACAACTAGGAATAATTTAAAGCTTGGTATAACAGATTCATATTACTGAAATTTTATTAAATACAAAACTTTTTGCACGGCATCCCCCTACATTTCACCAGCAAGACGCGGGACTGCGCCCGTTACGATTGTGTGTGTCCAGGCCTTTAATTGTGCACGTGTATAGATCTATTTTTAAAACAGAGTTTAATAAATATTTTTCTAGCACGTATATTATTATTGGTAAGATATCACGTTTTTATCGCGGAAAAACTTTTTATGTCAGAATACTTATACAAAAACACCTGATATAAAATAGATACCAGTTTATTACGCATTTTATGTTATTTATTATTGCAGAGTACTAAAATCATAATTTTGTATAAACTGTGTTCCAGTTTTGACCGAGACCTCATTAAGCTTACTTATTTATAAATCGACCTGTTTTAAACCTGGCTGACTTATAAGCTTTATAGAGGGAACGGAAACCACATTATATATGGACTAACTTGCGGTTTCTAGTAGAGATAATAAAATTAATATTTAAGTTAGAGCGGAAATAAATGAAATAATTTAAAATAAAAAAACTTGTTTAAAACAAGCTTTTAATAATATGCACCTAAAAGGTTATAATAAAATTATAGATAATAACCTTTACCATCAAAATACAGGGTTTTTCACAACTTATCCGACAAACTTTCAAGGCTAATTCTATATTAAAAATATAAATAAAACTTTATATAAACAATGTGCTAAACGTCTTAGTTTTCGAACTACAGGGTGTTAAAAATTTAAAAACATTATTGTTTTTTTTGTAATAACTTTTATACCAATTAGGATATTTAAAAAAAAATTGGGGGCGTCTTCTATACACCAATTGTTTGGCATACAGGAAAAAATGAATTATTACCAGTGTCGTCCATGAAGGGTTTAAGGTTAATATTTTTTAATAAAAAATGGGACGCCACTGCATTTTTCCAAAATAAGAATATTTTTAACTTCTCATTAGATTTGGAACAAATTTGACCTCTTGACTTCTTTTATTTGATGAACGGTTTTTGCGTAAATAAATAAAAACCAATTCTCGGCATGGTTATTTCCTATCGATACAATCAAATTCTTAAGTTAAAAATCACCTTTTTTATTTTTAAATTCTACTTTAAAAAAACATAAAAACTTCATATAAAAATTTGTCCTAAACGTTTTAGTTTTCAAACTACAGGGTGTTAAAAAAAATTGATTAAAAGTTCGAAAACTCAGACGTTTAGGACAAATTTTTATGTCAAATGAAATAAAAAAATAGTCAAGAGGTCAAATTTGTTCTAAATGTAATGGGAAGCTAAAAATATTTTTATTTTAGAAAAATGCAGTAGCGTACCATCTTTTTATTAAAAACATTAATCTTAAGTCCCTCATGTGCGACACTGGTAATAATTTTTTTTGTATGATAAAAAACGTGTTTTGGTGCATAGTAGGCGTCCCCAAATTTTTGAAAATATCTTAGTTGGTATAAAAGTTATTACGAAAAAGCAATAATTTTTTTTTAATTTTTAACACCCTGTAGTTCAAAAACTCAGACGTTTAGGACATTGTTCATATTTTTTAATGTAGAATTAGCCCTGAAAATTTGTCGGATAAGTTGTGAAACACCCTGTATAACGTCATAACACAATCTATAGGATAAAAAACTTACTTAGTTTTAAAATTTTAAAAACTAAATCCATCTACACAGGAAAATTTTATGACCCCTCCTCCTAAAATGGGTCTGGTCCTCCCCTGGAAGGTGTAGTGTAAGAAGCAGCAGTGGGATACTCCCTTCTTTATGAAATTATTTGTTTTTTTTAAATTAATTTACCCTTTTTTCAAATAAATATCCATCAATGTTCCCTAATGTGAATAATTTATATCAGTAAAGCAGAAATATGTGAAGAATTCATCTAAACTAAATATTCAATATCAAATTAGCTTTAAACAATTGTAAAATTAAGATCACATTGGTTTGACAGTAAACACATGGTTAGAACTAAAATTATATTTTTTATCATTGTGAAAAACAATAAAATAAATTTTGCATTCTAATAACACAAAAACAACCAAATAAATATATTGTGACGTTTAATTTTGAAATTACATATAGGCAACTTTACGTCACTTGGACCAATGTACCATATGGAACTATCTATTGGGACAATCAGACCGGTGGACCATCAAAACTAACTTTGCATTTTTTAAAAACCAACTTAACTTATTTCATTAACTAAATTTAGTACAGGCATACCCACTAGGGATAGCCCGTACGGGGCTTAACTAAAACTTTAACTTTATACTTTACTTCACTAACTGCTTGTTATCTGATAAACAATCCCCTTTAATTTCTTTCTCTTTTCTTTAAATATCAAATTTTCCAGTATTTGTTTTGCGACTCCGCTTGTTTAATGTTTTTGTTTTATTATTATAAGAGTAACCTAGAAAATTGTTTGATTTATACTTTTAAACCTTGACACCAGAGTTCATCAACTCTTGACACCAGAGTTCATCAAAACGATGTTGACACCTCACGTATTGTTTTATGTACCAAATTTCCCAATGTTAAGTAACCCAATTAAAATTTAAATTTCCCAAAAATGCATATTTTTTTAAAATTTCCAAAATGTATACTTTTCTTTATACTAGGTGTTCACATAATATGCCCCTTCCCTGAAAGCGTTGGACCCACAACGCTATTAGAAATGAGCCAAATTACTTTTAAACCCTTTAAAAAAATTAGCAATATTACCAAAATCGATAGTTCCATATAGCTTACAAATATTTAAAAATCTAACAATATTTTACCTATTATGTAAATTACCGTAAATAACCTTAACTTTTCGAAGTTTTTTAAAAATATGAAAAAAGTTTTATCTAAAATTTTTTCAATAAATGTAAACAAAAAAAAATGAACGAATAGCCTTTAATCCAAAAATAATTAATTGACTTGACTTTTTTTTCTAAAAATAAAAGATTTGTCATTGATCATAAGAAAAAAGTTAAATTTTTTTCCATTGTTAACTGAATAATTTCTAAATTTGGGATTTTCTCCAAGTAGTTTTATTTAAATATAGTTGTAACAGTTAAGATTATTTTTTAGAGAAAAGTGGCCTAAATTCTATACCTCCTATATAAAACACTTTAAATACATAGTATTATTCCTCATTAACTTTACTACATATTATGTAAACAAAACACCCGACTTGGTAAACAAAATATGATTCTTTAAAACTAGCTAGCTCAGCATTATTAGAAATTGTTACGACCTTGACCGTAAATTGTATATCATTTAAACAATGACCCTTTCATAACTTAATATTACATATACGGTGGGTTAAAAAAAGAGTTATTATCAAAGTTTACTTTTAGGCTACTTTTCTCTGCATATTAAATCATTATTTTTATCAATATAATAATAGACAATAAGTAAACAACAAAAAAAAAATACCATTAATTAAAAACATTACAGATTTACCTAAACACTTTACAAATACCATAATGTTCTTAGATTGTCCATTTTTTGTTGAATTGTACTCGTGTCCACCTTTGCCTCCCTGTCCATGTCCTTGATGGTGTGTTCCATTTTCCAATTGTCCCGTACTTCTTCTCCCACATACCATTGTCCGCCTTTCCACTCCCATTTTCTTCTTCTACATCAGGTTACTGCAGGCCGCGTGCCAATTTACCCATATCCTGAGCTTTCTCAGGGCCGCTTAACTGTCTTGTACCCCACCATTCAAGACCATACTTCAGAGCTCTTCCCATACTAGAGCTGCGGCTTCCAGTGCTAATGCAGCCTCATGCTGCTTCTAAACTCCGTCTTCACGACGTAACACAATAACTTCAACGCAAATAAATATTCTTCTTCAACAACTCTGGCTAACTCCATTTAGCCATATTTCAAACTGAAGATATACCTTATCTTCCTTTTCTTGTAGCTACGCTGCTACCTCCTTGCAGCTACGCTACGCAACATATTTTTTCCCATTTTCGTCCTTTCACACACATTTCGTCTCCGGGGAACGGGACGCCTTTACCATATATATGGTATTTTCTTCCACAAATAAACTGAGGGGTAGGAAGGCGTACCATAAGCGACTTTTCCTATCGCTTCACAAAGGGCACTGGAACTGGGGCGGAGCTGACAGCTACTTCATAACCGACTTTTCACAAGGTCACTGGGAACGGGGGCGTCCTCCACCATATGTGACGTAGATTTTAGGATACATATATATAGGGCCTACTTTGCGTCACTGGGACTATGTACCATATGGAATTATCTTCTTGGACCATGAGGACCGGTGGATCTCATCAAAACTAACTTTGCATTGTTTAAAAACCAACCCAACTTATTTTCATTAACTAAATTTAGTACGGGCATACCCACTCAGGGATAAGCCCGTACGGGGCTTAACTAAAACTCTTTAACTTTATACTTTACTTCACACTAACTGCTTGTTATCTGATAAACAATCCCCTTTAATTTCTTTCTCTCTTCTTTTAAATATCAAATTTTCCAGTATTTGTTTTGTGCATTTCTAGGCGACTCCGCTTGTTTAATGTTTTTGTTTTATTATTATAAGAGTAACCCTAGAAAAAATTGTTTGATTTATACTTTTTAAACCTTGACACCAGAGTTCATCAACTCTTGACTCAGAGTTCATCAAAACGGATGTTGACACCTCACGTATTGTTTTATGTACCAAATTTCCCAATGTTAAGTAACCCAATTAAAATTTAAATTTCCCAAAATGCATATTTTTTTTAAAATTCCCAAAATGTATACTTTTCTTTATACTAGGTGTTCACAATATAAATCATAGCAAACTAACGAACACTCAAATTTATTTTAGAGTTATGTACGACTTTTTTAAAATTTTGCTAAAATTCGTCACGTTCAGGAGGCCTCGATTTGTAGAATACTACAGTACACACGGAGTCCCGCTGCAGGTATTGTTGCTATGTATAGCGCCAATTTTGATGGAAAGGAGAGGAAAGTGACATAAAGAGCTTTTTCTTGTTCTTCATTTTTTCTAGACTAATAGGGTAATATAATGCATGTAGTGTGTGTTAAAAGTGTTTTGTCGTAAACGAAAAAGCATTTTGTTTCTGTTTTATAGACCTGTTAACTTTTAAAGTGTCAAATTTTATAGACCTGTTAACTTTTAAGTGTCAAATTTTTTATTGCTTAGGCATTTTCTAGTCCATTGTGGGCCACCTTAAACAGTAGTCGCCCTCCTTCCCCAAATACAAAAAGCTGGCGCCGCCAGTGTGGTATCTGTCTTGGGTTACCCTTAAGATACATATATAAGTCATAAGCTACCTTTTAACTAAATTGTTTTGTTAATTATTAAGATATATATGTTAATGTGTCGTGGTTTGTAAAAGAAAGTATTTTTTATTTATATATTTCTCTTTTTGTTTTAGGTACGTAAAGGCATCCATTTAATTATATGTATATATTGGGTAAGTAAAAATGCTGCATTTTAGTATATATATATATATATATATATATATATATATATATATATATATATATATATATATATATATATATATATATATATATATATATGGGTGTGTAACCAATATATTTTTACATACATAATGGTATATATGGGCATTAAATGATGATATGGTCCCTCCCAGGGGCGGCCGGAGGGGAAGCATAAGAGATATGTGGAAAGGAGGAAGAAAAGATTAATTGAGAAATAAAAGAAAAGAATAAAAAGAGGTAAAGACCGTTTTTTCTGCTCTTTAAAATTTGAACCTCCCTCCATTTTTTTTCCGGTGGGCAAAATTTTTCGCACTTTTTCTTGAGCCGGCCATGTGGCCCTCCCTCGGAAAGTTCATATGACCCCCTGACTAACCCTGGCTTTTATTTGGGTCAGCTGGATTCAACCCAAGTTAAAAATCCAATCAATTTATGAACACGGTAAATATTAACCGATCCGTTTTAAAGGGGGTTTCTATGAGTCGGGTTTACGCAATACCAATTTTTAAAAATGCATTTAGTATGCGTGTTTTTTTAAGTACTGTGCGACCTCACGTGGGTAGCCGAGTACCGGCAGATACCTCAAACTCCGACATTTATTAAATATCTCTGCTATCAAACTTCATATTTTCTGTTAAGTCGACTATTTATATTTTTATAATCTTATTTTTCATCTAAGGATGTTTCAAAAATACGTGACTTTATATTATAAATGAAAAGCCGCGTACACACTTGCAACAATTCGGCGTGACGCTCCACGCAGCATACACAGCCACATAGCGCGGACATGGACGGAATTTACGTCATTTCAAGGGCTTGGCGGAGAATTTGCCGGTGATTCAGAGCTTGTCGGTTTTTTGCCGTCAAGGAGCGCGCAAACAGGTTGGTTAGTTTGGACGGATGGTTGACGAATTGTTGCTAGTCTAGACGCGCACTAAAGTACATGTTTTGTTGTTTTAAATTTATGTTTGGGTTTATAAACTCTAGTTTAAATAATTTATGTAATTCATATTTTATGTATATACAGGATGTTACAAATTCGTGAAACACCATTAGAATCTTCGGCAACGGTAAGAGACACAGTGGTCGGATAAATTTAGAAAAATTGCGCATTTTTATGCTTTACCAAATTCTGTTTTAAAAATTTAAAAATTTGCAGTCGTTCTGAAATCATCCGGAATTATAAAACAAACGACACATTAAGATTGCCACTTTTCTGTTCTATAAAATTATGTCACTAAATTTAAGATCCGACGTTTCGTCTTTAAGCTACCATCATCAACTTTGTTTTTTTAAATAGGCGGAATATTTGGTTTTAAACTTAATAAACTTGTATTTTAATTCTAAATTCAATGATATATCAAACTTTACATTTATGCGACGTTTGAACCGAAAAACCATCATCATTCACAATTTCGCCGTTACAACTAACGGTTTTTTCCCTGACGTTTAAGGAAGTTTACGTTTGCAGATAAGTATGCATCCATTTTCTTATGACAAGCTAAGATAAAGTTAATAGAGTCGTTTAATAAAATTAAATGCTTTATTTTATTACGCATAAGTAAATGTTTGTAAATTACATTAAATTCATGTAGCTTAGTTAGTTACATTATAAATAAATAAATAAATAAATAAATAAATAAATTTAAAAAATATAGCGAGAAGTTATAAAAAAATGGATTTATACTTACCTTTAAATGAAATTTTCCAATATTTTTTGAAATAAAAATGTTTAATGGAAAAATAGTGGATGCTGATTTTTTGGTTCGAAACGTCGCATGAAGGTAAAGTGTGATATATCGTTGGATTTAGAATTAAAATACGAGTTTATTAGGTTTAAAACCAAATATTTCGCCTATTAAAAAAACAAAGTTAATGATGGTGGCTCAAAGACGAAACCACGGATCTTAAATTTAGTGACATCATTTTATATAACAGAAAAAGTGGTGGTGTAATGTGTCGTTTATTTTAAAATATCTCTTCAAATAAACCGAGTAAAAAATAAAAACTGTTTGGCAAAATTTTGTTTATTTTTCGGATATTTTCGGAACGGCTGCTAATTTTCAAATTTTTAAAACAGAATATTGTTAAGCATAAAAATGCGCAACTTGGCCTAATGTAACCAACTTTCTTCCGTTCCCGAGATCCTAATGGTGTTCCTCGAATTTGTTACAGCCTGTATATGTAATATACAGCGTGTCTAAAACCCACAATCCAATTATCAGATTTAAATTTTTGCAGTAATATACGAAGTACATATATTACAAAATATGAATTATGCTTAAAAAGAAAATACCCTTTATATTTCATATTATCAAAATTTTTAATTAGCTAAATATGTATATAATAAAAAATTACATTAAAATATGCAAATCTACTTTCATTTTCAAAAAAAACTTTTTTAAATTTTATATGCGTTAACGATAAAAATTAGGTTTGTTCATTTGTGTATATCTTTTTCGAAATGTAAAATGTAAAGAAAACTTTAAAAGTGTCAAATAAGTAAACAGTAACAGAAACGCTCGGTATCGCAGAAAACAATGTTAAAAAAAGTATTTTTTCTAAATAAACCATTATGCATATTTAAAAGATGTTTTTAATCCTTAGCATCTTTTTCTATAAAAACTTTTAATATTATGAAAAATGAAGGTACTTTCCGCTTAAGCAAAATTCTTATCTTTTGACTAACCTCATAAACTACTGCAAGAAATTATTACTTGAGGGTTGTATTTGAGGTTTTAGACGATGCAGAGCTTTTGTAAAAATAACTCTTTTTTATAAAATTAAAAACAAAAAGGTTTTTCATATGGTGCAAACTTAAGTAGACACGCTCTGTATGAGTTTTACAGAACATATACATAAAAGCAAATGCTTATATTTTATTCAACGTGTCTACTTAAGTTAGCACCATCTGGAAAAGTTTTTATTATAGGTTTTATAAAAAAATAATTCTTTATAAGAAGTTCTGCATGGTCTTAAACCTAAAATGCAATCCTCGAATAATATATTTTTTCCGTGACGGAAAAACTTTGACGTTGTATCTTTGTTAACAGATACTAAAATGTGACTTTTTATATTTGTTTTTCCTGTAGAAAAAAGTGATAACTTTTTTCCCAAACATACATTCACGTAGGTAAAGGTAAATATTTAATTTTAGAATAATTTACTTACAGAACTTACATTTACCTTATATTAGGAGTCCAGTCAGATATTTTTTATCTTTATAATATTCCCAAACACTATTAAAGAATCGCTTTTAGTTGTAACTTGTTCATTTCAATACGTTAAAATACAAGATTACATTGACATATTCTAAATAATTTCCTTAAGGGTTTCAATAGTAATAAAATGTGTAATTGTGTTTCAAATATGCCAGTCGACCAGTTTGAAACTTCAAATTGGACATTATTAATTTTCTGACTTCAATAAAATGTTTTTTTAATAATAAGGCGTCGTTTTTTCCATTACAGAAAAAAATAGTGTATTATATACGGAAAAAGTTTAGATTTTAGCTGACGGTTTATTAACAAAACCTCGAGCCAAAATCTTTCGAAATGTAAAATTTAAAGGAATCCTAAGAACTGTCAAAACAGCCAAAAGTCACACCAACACTCGTTATTGCATATCGAATTAAAGACAATTTTTTCTTGTAAATAAACAAGTTTACATATTTAAAAGTTGTTTTTAACATTAACATTTAAACGAATTTTTTAAAATTATTTTGGTTTGTTGGAAGGAAGATATTGATTTTTTTCTTGGAAACTAAGGATATAAAATAAAAGTTTTAAAGCCTAAAAAATATTATTTTACTTGCGAAATCCAAATAAAACTTTGAAATACTTCCCGAGATGCCACTGGATTAGATTAATTTAGGCAAATTAGATCTAAATAAGCCCTTTAAATTAAAAAAATAACACTTCCGAATTTTATTAAAATCAGATGAGGGGTATTTGAGATATTTACAAAAAAAAGTTTTTAGTTTAACAACCTAGAAAAAAATTCATTTCTAAAACCATGTTTACATGAACTTTTTTTTATATTTTTAAATGTACACTGTATAAAGATTTTGCTGAATATTTACTTTATAACGTAAATACTACTGGATAATACTTTAACTGTATAACTTTGAGCCGCTAAATAAATAAAAATTCCGGACTAAGCTAAAGCCGCTTTTTAAAGCCAAGCGATAAAATGCACTGCATTGAGTCATTCAGTGACTGTTTATTTTTCAGAGAAATACAATTTTAATAGAAAATAATGACTTTTATTGTATTAGATTTCTAAAATTAAATAAATAAGCTTTTGTAAAAACAGTCATTGTTTATAATATAAAATTAAATTTCTGTCCTTTGCTTAAGTTTTAATATTTCATAAACAATTTTAAAAATAAATACTTTTATTTTTATAACAATAAAGGCAAAAAGTATTTTGTGATTTACAAATATTTCTGTTTTGGTGGATAAAAATTATGTACAGGGTGGTTTTTTGGTTGGGATTATAAGGTAAAGGTAAACGGTAAAAAATACAAAAAAAAAACTAAAATGCGTGTCCCGTTGTTTTCTTAGGTGTTTAGTTTAATGACGCAATTAGATCTAAGCTAACTTGATTAATTTTAAAGATACAGGGTAATTTTTGTTAGATAAAAACAAATTTCAAATACAAAAGTTTAATATCATAGCATCCAGTGGCTTAGCTAAAATAAACTAGAATGTTTTAATTTTTGAGGTAAAACCAAAACTTACATTTTTTTAAATGGGACACCCTAGATACATACAAATACCTGATTTGGATGGCCATACTATCAACGAAACTAATAAAGCTAGATGTACCTAATATGGTGTTTTCTTAAAGCCCTTTAAAAGATCTTTTTAATGATGATAATTGTAATAATAGACAGGGTAGAAAAAAGTTTATATTATTTAAATGAAGCACCTTGTATATTATATTACCAATAAAAAGATCTTTAAGAGCTTTAAGAAAATACCACATTTAGTACATATACATTTATTAGTATTGGAAACCAAATCAGGTATTTAGTTAATTTTTAAAGTACCGCCATTTTGTATTATAATTATAAAGTTTTCATTGGGAGCTTTAAAATAATGTGCTTTAAGGCCTCCCTTTTCATTTAACTTTTTTCCAAGATGGCGCCCAGCCGCCATCTTGATATTGTCATTTGTTAATTTCACTTTAAAATATAGTATTTAAGCATCAGTTTGACATTCCAAAGTTTAACTTTTTAAAATTTATCCGTTTAAAATATAAAGGGGGCGACATTAAAGAAATTGACTGTATAAGTATCACTGTATCCTTTAAAAATAAATGAATATTGATTCAATTCCACACTTTTTAAATTTTTTTGTTAGTTTTGATGTTTAAAATAATGTAAAATAATAATATATTGTTGTAATTGCAAGAAAAATATTTTTTCCAGATACTTAGATACAGGGTGTCCCATTTAAAAAAATGCAAATTTGTGTTATATCTCCAAAATTAAAACAAACATACTTATTTTAGCTACGCCACAGTATTTTACGTAAAAAGTTACAAAACTTTAATATGTAAAGTTTGTTTCTATCTTCATAAATGTTCGAGTAATAGGACATAATAAAAATTGACAAATTTATAAAATTACCCTGTATCTTCTAAACCAACCAAGTAAGTGTAGATCTGAATGCGCTATTTAACTTAACCCCAAAAAGAGTACTGAACACGTTTCTTAGTTTTTTTGTACCTTTTACCGCTTAGCCTATACCCTATAATCCTTATTAAAAAAATAAAATACCTCTACAGTGTGTCCCATTTGGGTTTTAGTTATAATTTAGTATAGAATCTTACGGATTCTGCGAACCGCATAGCCTTCTTAGTGCCTGAGCTGCAGGTCAGTACAGGTCGATCTTGAAAATTTGGTATTTTCAGGTACGCCTTGCAGCTCAGTGGACTGATAACTAAATAAAAAGGTATAACCGGATTCCTATATAACTTTTAACGTAGAATGCAGCAATTTTTTCAAATATTATTGTTTTAAAATATTGATCAATGTTAAGTTTTATAAAATAGAACACCCTGTATATTTAAAAAAAAATAATTTTGTCTTTTTCATGGTAATTAAAAAATTAAAAACGTAAGGTTTATTTTTATAAAAACGACCTCAATCTCGGTTGTCATATTTTCAAACAAGATTTGTTCAAAACATCTAGTAAGCAATGACTTTTTTGGAAAAACAAAATTTGATGAACTTCTAAAAACTACAATTCTTTCTTCATTTAACCATCTCTGTAGCCACACCGGTTTCTAATATCCCTGTATTAAACATCGAAAAAACGTAGCCTGTATATAGTATGTCCACGGATTGACTTTACAATAGGACAAATGGACTAAACATTAAAATGTTTAAAATGTCGTGTATGGCAACTACTTTTGCTTCTTAAAAAAAAAACAAGATTCCCCTAAAAAATTTTTTGGTTTGCACAGTGGCTCCAAAAAGTACAAAAATGTGAAAATAAACCAAGAGAAAATGCTTTTATTTTTAATAATTCAGAAAAATGTCAGATATATATTTTTTATAAATGAATAAGGACCCATATCTAAAATTTTACATAAAATAAATAGTTTTTTTAGTATATTTTTATTTATTCTTGTCTTTTGTATTTATATACCGGATCAGCTAAATAACATAACACATAGGCAATGTGAGGAAAAGAGGGAGTCTAACTTAAATACCCGCATGTAAACTTTTTGGATTGGATGAGCCAGATACATCCTTTGTTCTTGCTTTATTGGCCGATATACCAATACCTATTTGCTTAACCAGTACATTTAAAAAACTTTGACATTAAATAAATCGTTTATTAAAACCAGGTAAATTAGGCAAAAAGTTGTAAAACATAAATAAATAGAAGTATGATACTAAAAATGTTTGTTTATTTCATGTAAAATTTTAGATATAATCCCCATTTAAATCCAAAAACCTTATTTAGTTGACATGTTGCTATGATATTAAAAATAAAGGCAGTTTTTTCATATTTTTACATATTTATACTTCTTGGAGCCACTCGTATATATTAAATTGACATCCGGCACTCGGTGGATTATTTTTTTGTTTTTGTTTATTAAGGCTTTCGATTTAGATTAACTAACTAGTCGATAATTTAATTTAAAATGGTTAAGCTAATATTTAGGACACAAAACTAATTTTAAAGATAAAACTTTGTTCCGGACTTCAGAAGACTAACAAAAACAATTGTATGTTGTGATGGCAAAGTAATTGTTGTTAAAACGATCGCAAACTGAGGCTAAAGTAGGGATAGAGTAACAAGAACTTTCCTTTGGTTTACCAAACGGAAAAACAGATTTTGCCAAAATGTTTTTAAAATTAATAACAACATTCAAATAAAATAGCGTAGAACATGCTACTAGAAGGGGTTAAATTATGTACGGGTTACCTATTTCATTACAATTGCAGGGTATCTTAATTATTACTAGAGATGGAGACTTGCGGTATTTGCGAATTGTTTGTTTTTTAATAACACTAAAAGATTTTTCATGGACCTCTTAGTTTTTGTCATACAGAGCGAATTTTTTTCCATTTTTGGACCCCGTTTCTATTTTAGTAAACTTTAAACAAAAGTAAAACTGAAATTGGTAGATATTTTTACGAAAAATCCAGTTGTGTAGTTAGTCTTTAATTTTATATTTTTGAGATGAGAAACACATGTTTTTCCTTATGAAACACCCTGTTTATTCTTTATTCTTTAAATTTTAGAGGATAAGAGCTTTTTAAAATATTTGATACCCAAGGGTTTTTTTTTATTTTTAGCCCCTAAACTAATGGTTTTAATTTTAAAATTAAATTTTACAGAGTGGGCCATGATCTGGGCTTTATATCAAAAAATAAAATTAGCCTTTAGTCCATAATTTATTAATATTTTATAGGAAAATCTAAGTTTCAACTATTTTATCTCGCCTAGCATCCCTATTCACACCTTAATTCGTCAAGTTTTTACTTATTAAGTAATTTAAAACTGAATATTTTAAATTAGCTTTACTATGTTTATATTTAAAACTTGTTCCAAAATCAGTATGTATCCATGATTTTTAAAAAAACATTTGATTTTAGACAAAAATGTAGAAAACCGTGTATAAAACTGTAACCAAAATTATTATTAAAATTTAAATTTTGAAGGTATCAGTTTCATACATGGTTTTCTAACAATTTTGTTTTAAATTAAATGTTTTTTTTTTTAATATTGATACAAACTAATTTTGGACACTTTTGAGTAAAAACACAGTGGCGCTGATCCAAAATATTTTATTTTTATTTACTTAATAAGTGAACAAACTTGCGGTACCGAGGCGAGAGTGGGGTTGCTGGACGGGCCAATATATAACTAAAACAAGTAAAACTTGGACTTTGCTGTAAAATGAAGATACATTATAAACTTAGGGCTAACTTTATTCTTTGGTTATAAAGTCCACATTATGGCTTACAAAAACAATAGGTTTCATAAATTTTTAAAATGCTCTTATCTTCAATATTATAATGAATAAGAAATATACAGGGTGTTTTATAATAAAAATCATAATTTTGGTTTATATCCCGAACAAAAATATACACTGTCCAAAATAAGGATCCTTAGCATGGGAATCTCAGTACGTATTGGAGATACAGCTTAGGTTAAATTAGGAAAAAGTTGTCTTTTTTAATGCTTATTTACATGCCGTTTAAAAACTTGAAAAATTTTTGTGGCCTGCTGAGATGTTTGGCAAAAACGAAAATTTGACTATATCGATTTTATTTTTTTCTGAGTTTATTTGAAGAGATATAAAAAAACTAATAACACTTTTTCATTGGCACTTTTTAGCTACTACATGATGGTATTTTTAGATTTTATACCCGACGTTTCGTTTTCAAGAAACCAACATCAACTTTTATATGGTTCGAAAAACAGTAATGTATCTGATCCCATTTTTATTACAAATTCAACGATGTATCACATGTCATATTTTAATTTTTAGTTAAAAGAAAAATTGCATTTTTTCTATTTTTTAAAGTTATTTTTAAGTAGGCCTTGCAAACAAATGCTTGGACGTTAATACCTGTTACCCTATCTGTAACATAATTTAATATCGATATAAAATTGTATTTGTCGTTATTACCCTGTTTGTCAAGTTGTTGTTTTTAGAGCAATTGTTCTTATTGTTACTGTTGTCTTTATTCGCAATACGCATTACTAGGCTCAACAAAATACGCATGTTAAGAAAACATCAAGAACATTTTGGGTTTAATATGTGGTGTGGAATTTAAGGAACTAAAATACCAGGTCCATGTATTTACCATAATTCCTTAACTGCAGAAATGATACCTTTATTTATTTTTGCAGCACAAAATGTAGCATGTTAGCATTTCAAACTTATCTTCATGGCTATAATGGCGATCCTGCATATTTGACCGTAATAATACAATAAGATATTAGATATTTACCAATAAACAATAATAGAGACAACAGTAATAATAAGTACAATTGCTCTAAAAACAACAACTCGACAAGCAGGGTAACAACGACAAATACAATTTTATATCGATATTAGATTATGTCACAGATACGGTAACAGGTATTAACGTCCAAGCATTTGTTTGCAAGGCCTACTTAAAAATAACCTAAAAAAATAGAAAAAATGCAATTTTTCTTAAATAAAATAAACGAAAAATTAAAATATGACATGTGATACATTGTTAAATTTGTAATAAAAAATGGGATCAGATACAGGGGGTACTTTTTTTCGAACCATATAAAAAAATAAAGTTGATAATGGTTTCTTGAACACGAAACGTCGGGTATAAAATCTAATAATACCATCATGTAGTAGCTAAAAAGTGCCAACAAAAAGTGTTATTAGTTTTTTTATATCCCTTCAAATAAAGTCAGAAAAAATAAAATCGATATAGTCAAATTTTCGTTTTTGCCAAATATCTCAGCAGGCCATGAAAAAAAATCTATCAATATTTTTTTTTGTTCCATGTTACAAGTTAACTGAAACACGAGGAGAGTCCAAAAATGTAAAAAAATGAATTTTGCTCTGTATGTCAAAAACGAGGAAGGCCATAAAAAAAAATTATGTAATCTTTTGTTATATCAACAAGTGCCAACAGTTTGCGAAAACGGCAAGTCTTCATCTCTAACGATAACCAAGATAGCCTGGAATTGCAACAAAATGCGGACACCCTGTACAGGGTGTACCATTTTAGTTGCAACTGTGGAGTATCTCAGTTATTATTAAAGATAAAACCTTGCTGTTTTCTCGAACATAACCTACTTTTTGTAAAACAAAAGATACCATAAACAAAGCTGACATAGAGCCCTTACTTTCTGAGCTTCAGGGCAATTTTAAAGTTTTTTCATTTTCAGGTACACTGTATCTTAGTTAACTGATAACTTAACAAAAAGGTAAAAGTGGATTCTTCTATAACTTATTATGTAAAATGCAGTGGCGTAGTTAGATTTGTTTTCCAAACATTATTGTTTTTAAAATACTGACCAATGTTGTTTTTTTTTAATAAAACACCCTGATTCTTTGTCAAAAAATTAATTTGCCTTTTTACAAGCTTTTCGAAAATTATATAAAAACACTGTTGGTAGACAGATAGACAACAACAAAATTCCCAATTTTCGTATTTCATATGCAAAATTTTGTAGTAGGCCATGCAAACAAAAAAATTAAAACTTTTTTTTACTTGCTTAATTACTGTAGCTTACGTCGCGACTTTCAAATTGGATTTTGCTCTTTAACGTAAAATTGTTTTTTTATTATCCAGGGTATATTTTAAAATTGCATATATTGGATGGTCTTTTTGTTAGGTACACGCCTGGAAATAATGGGACCGCTTCGGTCCTGGTCCCGGGTATACGAGCTGACCCTGTTCAGCCCCATTGACCCATATGAACTTGCCGGTCGCCTGAAACAAAATAAAAAAACCCCCAAAAAACCCAAAAAAATCGAATTAATAATATATAATATTTATAAAATACCTTGCCAATGCAATAAGTTTTATATAAGTGAAACTTGTAGACCATTAGCTAAACGCATAAAAGAACACAGATCATACATTAAAAACACAGAATTTCATAAATCAAAAATCTGCCAACACGCATTTGATAACAATCACAGAATAAACTGGGATGCTTCTAGTATTTTAGCAAAGGAAACTTGTTCTAAAAAACGCAAAATCAAAGAAAGTGCGTATATATTATTAAATAAAGATAATTGTGTAGCATCAATTTCAGTTAATTTAAATAACACTTGGTTGCCTTTGCTCGATACTGAAGTATCTTCAGGAAAGCTAAAAATCAATTAACTCATTACCTTTGTTGTCTTACAAATAATAAATACACCAGTTACTTATGCCACTCATGACACTTATGTCAAACTATTTTCAGTTTGAGATTCCAAAAGCACAAAATTTAATCATTTCTTATTTAAATATTAGTTAGTTTTTATTTTTATTTTTTAAGTTCATTTTTAACTTGACAACGGTGGCAGACTTGCCACCGAAACGTCGTTTTTAATTCGAATTTTTTGGGTTTTTGGGAGGTTTTCTTTTATTTTGTTTCAGGCGACCGGCAAGTTCATAGGGATCAATAGGGCTGAACAGGGTCAGCTCGTATACCCCGGGACCAGGACCGAAGCGGTCCCATTCTTTCCAGGCGTGTACCTAACAAAAAGACCATCCAATAAATGAATCCGCCTAACCAATATAGAGCATATCTTCAATTAAAATTGCATGTAACTCCTTGGCTTTTTTCAGAAAAAGAGTTTATATCAACATATGTCCTAAACCTCTTAACTTTTGTGATACAGGGTGCTAAAATAAAATTAAAAAAACTCTTTTTTATATATCCTAACTATTCTTTACCCAATTTTATTTTAATTTGGCAATATTATTAATGATTACAAGGGGGTTATTTATCACTAATTCATTACATTTAAGTCGAGTGGCGTCTCGAGAGGCAACTGAAGAAATATTTTCAACAAAAAACGGTACTCCACTGATTGGGTAAATGTGTGCTCTTCTTAGATTAAGCAAATAAGAATACCGCTTTTATGTCTCTTAATTTTTTCTTATGTCTTGTTTAGTTTAGAGAGAAAAAAACATAAAATTCACTTAATTGCATATTTTTAGACCATTAAAGAAACATTGCGGGATTGTTTTCTTTTAAAACTTAGGTTTTATTATTTTTAGTTATGTAACAAAAATAATAAATACTTAAATAAGTAAGGTTTATATCCAGTATAACAGTTTTTACTAGAATAAGTGTTTTCGAAATATATTTTTTTTTATATTTTAACACCAAGTATCTCAAAAGTTAAGACGTTTAGGACATGTTCATAAAAACTTTTGTTCCAATAATAAGCTAAGGAATTATACTCTATATCTTTGGCCATCAATCAAAATACACCCTGTATTATTCTAAATAGGTAGCACTTTCCTATGCCAAATTTTTAATTAGAAAATGGTTTTTAATAAATAAGTTTCTTGATGTAATAGAGGCATACTATATTTTGTTTATGTTTATTTAAAACACAGTTATTTATATAATATGGTTACTGGCAATTTTTAGTAAAGACAAAACATTTTTTCTTGTTAAAACATGGTTTTTACCTTCTCAACCCAATGCAATATACATTTTTTGTTTTATGTTTTCTTAATTGAAAATAAGCATAATATATTATGCCAACAATAATTAAAACAGTTATCTAATAAAAATCATTTACTAATTAAAATTTTTTAGAAGAAAGTGCTACCCACGTAGATTTATATAACATAAAAAACATTATAAACTTAACAGCATAATCCAATTTTAAGAGTCGTGACGTAAACACCACTTTAATTTTTGGTACAATATTTTAAAATTGCATGTAAGATATTATGGTAAACTTGTCCGACAAAAAGTGACGCGTTCGCCCAGTCCGACATCCGAAACATTTTAAATGGACAGGCTGGGTTTAGGCGCCGCTTTCATATATGCCGTAGTTTAAAAACACCCTGTATATGAATTTTATGGTTTAAAAATAAAAACACATTTTTGTTTACTAATGCTTTCTGTAAACTATCTGTTGCATGACTCTGAGTTTATATATTAAAAGTCCCTGTAAAAGATTTAAAGTTCACTTGAGGAGTCATTTATCACCCTTAAGTATACTACATTTTATCCGAAGATTATCTATAGGCAATTTAATATCTACATGGAAGCTGACTTTTTCCGAAAATCTATTTGCCATGCCAAACCGAGAAATATAGGTGTATGAGAGGATAGCTACATATGCATTTATTTTTACTGTTTCACATTATACCTTTTTTTCCTAAAGCCACTTTTTTCTGGTCAAAGGTCGATGTATATATATCGGTGCCATGTCTGTTCCGTGTTATGTCAGTGACGAACGGTGTAAACTAAAGTACATATCTACCTTTAAAAATAAAAACCATAATCATAACCTTAACGCGTATTGTGACGCAACGGTTTAAAAATCTACATTTTCTTGATTCTCATGTTTATATCTTCATTTTCAAATACAGTTTAAATCAGTCCTACTAATACGGTTAGCAAAAAAATATGACTTAAATATGTACATCCTGAACCTGCTAGTAGTCTCTAAAAAACTTAAATAATTTTGGTTTTTTAATAGAAGGTGACTGAAGTCATTTTCTAAGAAACTTTTTTTATGAATTGCAAATTTGGTTTTATTTAAAATTTACATATCGTCAGTCTAAAGGTAAAAGTCACTAAGACCATTCTGTAAAAAAGTATTCGAAAATTTTTAGATAATTTATAGTAAAAGTTTCTTGTAGAAATAATTTATTAGTTAAATCTATAACGTCCAAAAATCTTTATTAAAATATTGTACAGGGTTTTTATTTATATTTTGCCACCCTAAAAGGATTACGAAAATAATTACATGAATTATTATCTCTTATATTTTAAGCATACCAAAATAAACAAATGAACATAAAGAACTTAAGAAACTTTTTAAAATGAAACATCCTGTATTACGTCACCATTAAAAAGACCTTTTGAAATATGACTATATAATTATAAAAATATAAGATATAATTTCCATTATACCTACCTACGGCACTAAGTTGGGACTGGGACGGATTTAAATGGTCATATCGCACCTTTCATATTATAGGGGCACAATTAAAAATTTTGTGAAATTGAGTTTTTGTGATATATAGGCACAAAAACAATTACTTTGCATGATGCCCTTAACAGAAAGAGACAGAGCCACTCATGGGGCGCACAAACATAATTGTGTCTCTATCTTATTTCCGAGTAACGCGACCCGATATTTAATATCAATTTGAAAGGTGCGATATTTCCAAAACTATTAAAGAATAGATATATTAAATGTGGTATTTTTGTAAAGCTTTTATAAGACCCTTATTTCTTTTGTTATCATACCGCCGTATCTGCCGTATCAATGATACACTACAGGGGCCCCCAAATGTGTAAGCAAAAAAATTAGGTGGTGGAAAACGGTAAAAACTCTCGCCTAAATAAAGAAAATGGGGCCTTTATTTTTGGCTTTAAATGTTTTTATAGAATCAAAAAAGCTGCTGAAATAAGAAAAACAATGATTTTTGGAAAGTGGTGACCTTATTTTTGGTCTTTATTTTTTTTTGGTCTCCCAACTCATTGTGATACCAGGCCCCTCCAAGGCACGCTATGCCACTGTTTGCTATGCTCAAGAGATAATTAATGAAAAAGTAGGAAACTTTAAAAAAGACGTTTTTCTATTCTTTTTGGCGCTAGATAAAAGTGAGTGGCAAAATATAAATGAAATCCCTGTACATAAAAAAGATGGCATATCTAGTTCTTACAATGGAAGACAATTTATTTCGTGTTTTTATATTATTTGTTTTTCTGACAGTGACAAAACTATTTAAAAAACATTTTTTATTTAACGTTTATTTTTGAATCTTGTACAGAAGCGAAGTAATTTTGTGTATAAATGGAGTTGGGACACACCTGTATTGACTAATTTTTTTATTTTTGAAAATAAAAATTAATAACTTTTGTATTAAAGGCAATATTGTCCTTTTTTTCGCTGGATGTGCATGTGTTTAAACGTTAAATAGAAAAACACATTATGTGGTAACAACTTTAAAATTTCGCGTCACAGCGAGATTTAACCGAGGATTTTCTTTTCCATTTTCTTTTTACAAAGGCATTTTCTTTATTTTCGCACCTTCCGAGTGAGTATGCAAGCAGCCTTATTTGACACGCCAAAGTAAGCTTGAGGGATGAAGCCTGGATGTAAAAATGTACGAACTCTTTAATAATTGAATTTCTTCAAGACGCGCACAAGAAGTTTTTCAAAGTTGGGGACAAAGCCTGACAAGGTTTTGTCGTTTTGTTGGTGAAAATTTAAGAAATTTTAAGAGTTTTTGTTTGTCTTAAGTAAAAGAAAGAGTAAAACTTTGTTTATGTATTTTAAAACAGTTAATAATTTTATTTTAAATTGTCTTGGTACATATAAAGTGACCGCCAAAGAGTTGGATACAAATGATTTTTTTTCGATAATATTAAACAGTTTTTTGGTAGTCACCTCTGCTTATCGAGTAACCTTAATTTTATTAATGACATCCGGCTCATGGGCGTTGGTTGGAGGGATAATTATTAAAAATTAAATTAAAATATCAAAAAGTGAGGTTTGTTCGCTTAATAACTACAAAAAGATATTGAATAAGTTGTTTGAAATTTAACTTTAGGTCGACGTGCAAAAATTTAAAAAAACATATAAAATTAAAGATAAAAATTTCCAAAAAATTTGGTCAATTTACGAATTCCTATTTTTTTTTTTAATATTTATTTTTACTCTGAAGTAACAACTGACCTAATTTAATATTATTTTTTATATTTTATTTCACATTAAAAACAAGAAAATTAAAAAAATTGGCACATACTCTACGTGTACACCTGTTTTTCTAAGAGCTAAATTGTAATTTAGAAATGTAAACCAGGTGGATCAGATTTTAAAAATGTGTTTTTATTTGTTTTGAAGCCTACCTATGTTGCAAATATATTTGGTATAAAATGTGCAATATCATTTGTCCACCAGTAACATTTGGTGCGTGACCAGTAATTATTGGGTGCGTGACTCAACTTTAATTAAATATATGAAGATAACTGCTTAAGAAAACGATTAATGTTTAATAGCATTTTAATAAATATGGTCATTTTCTGCCAGGACTTACTACATTTTGACTGTAATATATTAATACAGCTCTTAAAAAACAGGTGTACGCAATTAAAGTACTTGCCAAATATCTTTTTTTTTTAATTTTCTTGTTTTAAATCGTAAAAAACACAATAAATGAGATGTTTTTTTTGAAAAAATGTCTTTTTCATTATTTACAAATTTTTAATTCAAATTTTGCACATCGACCTTAAATTAATTTTAAAACACCTTTTTAAATACCTTTTTATTTAGCAATACTTGTCTTGCTGGCATATTTTGCAAGTTTTTGTCCAAACTTAATAGCGAATTTCTATGATATATCGTTTTTACAATATAATATAGGTTGTTTAAACAATTTAAACTGATGTAGAGTAATTTAAATTTATGTACAAATAACCAACATTTCTTAAAAATAGGCAAAATGCAAAAAAAAACATTTTTAGGAGAAATTTAAGAAGTATTCTTTTACAACTCAATCTATATTATATTGTTACTTTAAGTTAGTTTATATTCAAGATGGTTAATTTTAAGGCGCCTCTATAAAAGAACTGTTGTACAAAAATAAAATAAAAATTAATATTACTTTGCATCCCTACACTTTTTAAAGCTATATTGTAAAACAAAAAATATTATTATACAGGGTTTTTCCCAATTGCGTTAGGAAAATTTAAGAGCGTATTCCTAAGCTATTTTTATAAAAAAGTTTTTATAAACGTGGGTCCTGAAATGTTTCGTTTTCAAGATACAGGGTGTTAAACTTTTCAAAAACCTAAAAATTTCTAAAACACTTTTTTGGTGAAATTTGTTAGACTATATGTAAACGTTACTTAAGTACCCATTTGTTGTTGTTATTAAATAATTGTGAATAAGAAGTTATAACACTTAATTTTTAAAAGAAAAAATGCCCCAATATCTCTTTTATGGTCCGGGATTATGCAATTAAACGGATTTTTTTCTGAAAAACTACGCATGATACTTAAAAATGTTAAGATACAAAAAATGTGTATTTTAAGGTGTTGTTTCCTAAAAAAATATAAAAATTGCAAAAAGTCAGTGGCGTACATTTTCCTGTCAAAAATTTTAGCTAAGATGACTCCCACGCCGCCACTCGTGTCACAAATTAAAATTAGTTTAAGGCTAAATTAAGTTCCTACTTTAATAAATACCACAGTCAAATTTTAATAAAATCGGATAAAGCATATTTAAGATATAAAAAAGCCCGATTTTCTTTTCAAAGTTTAACACCCTGTATTTTAGAAACAAAGCTTTTCCAGACCTATGTTTATAAAAACTTTTTTCATAAAATTGGCTCAGGAATATGCCATTAGATTTTCTTTACCGCAATTAGAAAACACCCTGTATATAGTAAATATTTATTTAGCACATAGCAATAGTAGGCACGATCCATTTATAAATTACGATAATACATTTATAAATATTTTAAATATATAGGGTGTTTTAAAAGTAACAGCATAGTTATTCTCTCAAGTTGGAATAATAATAATAATTTTGTTTAGTTAAAAGGATAATAATAAAACCTATTGCATTTACTGGAAAAATTTAATTTAAAGAAAAGTTTGCAAGTTTTATTAAATTTATACTGCAATTAAATGATATATAAAAATTAATTAATACACTGTTTACGCAAGGTTAGAGTTAAGGAGCTGAAAATGTTTTGTGATATGTTTATTAATAACTTTAAGTTAACAGTAAAAAAATAAACAAATAAAAAAACTTTCTTACCTAGATTCCATGGCCCTCCAAAAATATTCTTTTAAAGATGTTAATACATATTCCAGCGTCTAGTATTTTTTAAATAGTCTAGTAATCTAGTCTTTTTAAATAACTGTTTTTTTTTTAAAATAAAGTTTCAAAAAAAAAATCAAGAATTTTACAGAGAAAACTTTACCTATCCTAATCTAACCCGCTAGACGAAAACAATTGTTTTCGATAAAACCAAACTCCCATTCTTTTAGCACAAAGCGGCACTAATCCAGAATGAATGTCCTTTTTCCATTACCCAGCTATTACTACTTGGTGAATAAAGGCAGTAAATTTAGACTTGTTTAAGTACGACCAATAGATATTACATTTTTAAAAAATCCATATTTAACTTAAAATTTTTAAATATTTATTATTTTTTATTATTTCAAAAGGAATACTGCAACTACTTTTCTTTGATACATATTAATAAAAATTTACGATGTAATGTATTATGTTTGTAACAGACTTAAACATATTTAAAATTTGTCAGAAACAAAATTATAAAATTCATGATAAAAAAATATATATTACCAGTAATTATATTTTTAAAAGTTTTATGACATAGAGCAGGAACTGCACCTCTACGTATCAATGTACCATATTTTTAGAAAAATATTTAGTAAAGTGGTAGACTTCCGTTAAATGTTTTAACTTTTTAAATATGTGTGCACCAGTTTCCATACAAACGTAACATACAAATTTGAAAACCCAAAAAAAGACCTTTACCTAAAAAGGTTCACTTTTTAATATGCTTTATTCCACAGTACGCCAACACTCTTTTTTGTATAAACCAAAAAAAAATTGGAATGGCAAAATTAAAATGATTCTTTAATACCCTTCTGGCGCCCATGGTAGTGCAATGTATATTACATTACAAGGGTGGAAACTGGACTTATTTCACATGAGTGGGAATATTGTTGCACGAGGCGTCAGCCGAGTGCGACAAACCCACGCGTGTAAGAAAGTGATTTTCACACAAGTAATGTACACTATTTTTCCTATGACCACAAGTTATTCACCAAAAAAACAATAAAAGTTGTTTGTCTTCACGGAAAAAATAAGAAAACAATTGAAAACTTTGCATCACTAGGGTGATATATACTTTTCCTTACTTCGATATATTATATTGTTTAACAATATTTTTTATCAAAAATCACCTACCTAGTAGCTTTTTAACATTTAAGAAATAAAAAAGGTCCTCATTTTAAAAAATATTGCATGGCTTTTTCAATGTAAATCCCATTAACAGCCTGATAACTCCAACTTTTTTTTAAATAACAATGACAGCGATGACAGCTTTATATTATACTTTGCAACACTAGTGTTGTAAAGTACTTTGCAACACTAGTGTGATATAAGGCATTTTCTATGCATGAAACTATTTTCACATGTGGTCGTAGGAAAATGTATTTTTGATCGGTAAAGTGCTCAAAATATTTCGTCGCGGTCCCTTGTGCGGCATCCCTGATATAGAGGGTGTTACAAATTCAAGGCACACCATTAGAATCTTTAAAGCGGTAGGAGATACAGGGTTGTCTGAATTAGAGCAAAGTTCCTAATTTTAATATTTTACAATATTCCGTTTTAAAATTAAAAAAATTACAGCGGTTCCGAAATTATTTGAGTAGGCAATGAGTAGCAAGTAAAAAAACATTAAATTGTCTATTAATGATTTTTCAGCTATTTGTATATTTTTTTTATATTATTTAATACAACGATCTTATACAATTCACCTTAGTCGAAAAGTTAATCGTTAAAGAGATACAGGGTTTTAATGTTTCTATTTTATTTTTTTACTTTGACACCTTTTATCTCGCAAGGATTATCTTTTTAACAAAGGTAAATTTCGTTGTAGAATTTTATTGCTAGGAAAATGTGTTGGCATTTTGTACACACCCTTTATAAAATTCCGGGTGTCCTAGATTGAACGTGAAGTAATACAAGAAAATGTTTTTATGTTTAATAAAACATTTAATTTGAAATATTTTAAAACCGGTTGCTCGTATCTATATTTTCTAGCTGTACATTTTTTGCTAAGAAAATATAGTAAAATTCGAATTCTTCTCTAAAGCTATAATATACAGGGGCACAAAAAGTTATGTCATTTTAAACATAAGCAAAGGTTCTACATTTTACAAAAAAAAAACGTGCAGATTTCGATTTTACAAGCGAAGATCTAATTAAAACAAAATATATTTAAATAAACCTAAAATAAAATAGAAAATTTGACACCCTGTTTCTCGCAAACGATCAACTTTTCGACTGAGGTAAATTGGGTTAGATCGTTGTGTTTTGGCCTAAGAAATATGTGGTAATATTTTGTATAGACATTTTAGAGATACCTTCTATGAACTACAGATATTCGTTTTTGACTGACCACCATTTACAACCCCCGAACATCCATTTTTATAAAAAAAAATGAAGAACATCATTGATTTACGTAGCACCCTAACTGAAACGTGACCTAGTCAAGAATATAGTTAGTGGGATAAATTTGCCTATTAAATAAGCAATTAGGGATGTATAAAAGCCACATTAACCAGAATTCAGAGCAATGAATTAAATCGTGCTAGTAGAATGCACATTTTTATTGCATTGCCACATCCTTTACATTATACAATGCACCTGGTTCACTTTAAAACTATTTCCAATTGTTTTATGCGAAAATCTAATTTTCTAAAATCGATTGTTTGAATTAATGGACTTGCAGTATACAATGTTTCTATTCAAGCCACTGAAACTGTTTAAAACTATTTTACTTCATTTGCCAAAGTGTAACTCTGGTTGAAACTTTAATTGCAACTTGAAACAATTCAATTGAACTTAATGTAGCGATAGGGTTTTGAGGTCAGTGAATCTCCGCAAATAGTTACCTAAAAAATTAGGTAACTTACATACTGCAGAATTAATTTATTGCCATTTTAATATTAGGTAATTTATTTTTATGTAAATTTAGGTAATTTTTGCGGCAACCCGATTTTGATGAAATTTGGCACACAGGGGTTTTTGGGGCGCTGATTATGAATATAAAAGAATTTTTTGGCGAAAACGTCTCATTCTTGAGATATTCATCATCAGACTTAAAATTTAAGCTAATCCTTTTTTACCATATCCCCCTTTTGCACACAATTCTTGATTTAAAGCTAAAGTGGCACACAATATTTGATTTCTCACCTTTAAAAACCCCGTTCTTTTACGTATTATACATTATTTTTGCATTAAATTGCATAGCTTTACTTTAAATCATTTTAATCCCAGTGTGCCATGAAGCCCTAGGTGTAAGTATGGTTGCGGCATTATTAAAGTAAAGCTATACAATTTAATGCAAAAATAATGTAAAAAAGCAAAGGGTTTTTAAAGGTCAAAATTAAATATTGTGTGCACTTTAGATTTAAATCAAGAATTGTGTGCAAAAAGAAGAAGGATTATAGTAAGAATGGGATTAGTTTAAATTTCAACTTTGGTGATGAATATCTCGGGATCGAAACGTTTCTGCCAAATAAAAATTTTTAGAATCGTGATCATCGTCCCAAAAACCCCGTATACCAAATTTCATCAAAATCGAGTTGCCGTAAATTTCTAGAAAATTACTTTAAATTTATTTTTTAAGAGTTATTTTGTTGATTGTTGTTGAACTACTTACAGTGTGTCTACGTTATTTGACTAAAAACTTTTTTAATATTAATTTTACGAGGAAAAGTCATTCTTTATAAAAGTTTTGAATGGTTTAAATTCTTAAACGCAACCACCAGATATCAAATATGCTCTTAGCCAAAACTTTGCAATGATAAAAAAACTATTTTAATTAATATATATCACACACCCGGAAAAATTAAAATTTTAAACAAAATTGTCTGTAGTTTTTCTGTAAATAATTTTTTAAGTGGATTAAAATTTATTTCACAATTTGCAAGTTCAATCAACTACATAATGTTTCCAGTGCTTATGTAAAAATCACGTAAAATAGATATGCCAACAAAGGAACAGGCAATAGGAAAGTGATGTCGTAGCTTGTATCTTTGTAACGTAGGCACACTCCAACTACGTCATCGGACTATGTGGCGTTTTAAATAATTCCGCGGGCATTTCCACAACAATGCAAATTTTGGCCTAATTACAAAAAATCTTGCAATTTTCGAAAAATTTAAAGAAAAGGAATAAAATCTAATATATCCTCACCAAAAAATTAGCTGCCTTTGTTGTACATGGTCAAAGACCTATTGTAGTAGTCATCTACATACGGGGTTGGCCAGAAATGTAATTTTGGTTAAGAGTAAAGTACCTAACCTGTATTTTTTGTTAATATTAAAATTATTATAAAGAAAATATGTTTACAGAACTTTTTATAAAGAATACCTCTTTTTCGTAAAATTAATATCAAAAAGCTTTCCATATGGTGCGAACTTAAGTAGACACGCTGTATTAATCCAATGTCATATTTTATAACTGAAAAGCTATTTCGCCAAGTTACTAGAAATTTCCTTCAGTAAATTATAATTTGGAAACACCTTTTAAGAACATTAAAACAATCAAGTGTCAGGACCTACGATTTTGGAGACGACAGTAAATAAATTAGTATTTTAGAAAAATATTTTTTACTTTTAATGGAATGAGTTACCACTATTACAAGTAAGGAGTAAAATGATGAGATAGAGCTGGGAAATATAATATTTTAAAAGCTAACTTTTAAGATAAAAAAATACTATTTATTATAACATACAACAAAGTTCGTAAAAAGAAAATATAAAGTTAATTGAGTGGGGCAAAGGTTTAACAAGCTAATGTAAAAATGTTGTGTCTGTTAAAAATCAAAACTGGCTTATTTTATATTTTAAAAAAAAATGTTTGTATTTTCTCTTTGTTGTTGCAAAAACTAGAAAAAAAGTATTAGTAGGAAGCTAGCGAGACAAAGTGTAATGGGGGCATTGTCGTACCGGCACGTGGTAAGTGTTATATTACTGTAAATGGAAAAAGGACCATTTCTTGGGGCAGTATTGGAAAACTTTCCACCGAGGTTTGTAGGTATATTTTTTTAACAACTTTTTCTCTTAATTTCTATATAATTTATTTTTTTAATTATTGTGTCAACCCAACAAAATGATTTTCAATTTGACAAATAATTACGCTTCATGAGATGTTATCGCGCTTGAAGATGACACAGAATGTCTAAAATATAACACAATATGTCAAGTTGGCAAACTTTTGAATTTTGCAGTTAACATTACATACATGGTTGTAAATTAATACGTATAATTTAAATTTAATATATTTATCTCTTTTTAAGCTACAAAAACTTTGTACATCTTTTAAATAAAAAGTTTAGTAGGCAATCACATATTATTCTTAGACTAAGATTGGATTAAAGTGTTTTTATCGGGTAATAAAATTTATAATATCCTTAAATTTACTTAATAAGTTCCGGATAGTCTTTTGTTGAATACACGCCTGGAAAGAATGGGACCGCTTCGGTCCTGGTTCCGGAGTATACGGCTTGACCCTGTTCAGCCCTATTGACCCCTATGAACTGGTGGGTCGCCTGAAACAAAATAAAAGAAAAACTTCTCAAAGACTCAAAAATTCTAATTAAAAACGACGTTTCGGTGGCAAGTCTACCACCGTTGACAAGTTAAAAATAACGTTAAAAAATAAAAATAAAGAAAGTAACTTATATTTAAAGTGAAAATGATTAAAAATTTAGGCTTTTTAGTATCGCAAACAGAAATATTTGACATATGTCAAACTTGATCTGACAACGGTGGCAGACTTGCCACCGAGACGTCGTTTTTAATAATAATTTTTTGGGTCTTTGTGCGGTTTTTTTCTTTTATTTTGTTGCAGGTGACCGGCCAGTTCATAGGAGTCAATAGGGCTCAGGGTTAGGTCGTATACCCGGGACCAGGACCGAAGCGGTCCCATTCTTTCCAGGCGTGTACCCAACAAAAAGACCATCCAATAAATGAATCCGCCTAACCAATATAGAGCATATCTTAAGTAAGTTCCGGCTAGTAGAAACTCGGGGATATTGCGGATGCGGACCTATACAAAAACGACAAAATTGCTTTCCGGATTGGCTAATCAACTCGTGCGGTCGACATGCACCACTTGCCGGGCCCGCCCCTGTTTTTTTGTCGTGACCTGTAACCTGCTACACATCCGCATTCGCATCTCGCTCCGCATCAATTTATGCGGATGTCTAAATCGACGCGGATGTTCCGCATATGCGAATGCGGATGCGAATATTCGCAACATCTCTGGTATTTACAAACATGGTTCTGTGGGTAAACTTTTTGTTGTTTTAACCAATCTACACAAACCCAGTTCCAAATAACCAATGAAACATTTAGAGTTAACCCTTAAAGGGTTAAATGTGACTTTATTTTTACATGAATTCAGAATTAACCAAAATATGGTCGCGCTATAACCAAAAATAAATGTGTCATAGGTTTATGGAAACATGTTGTTGAAACATGTACGTTTAACCTTAAGTTAAAGGGTCCAGTTAAGTTATTTTTAGGCTCTGATCTCGTCTTTTATATTTAGAAAATATCTACTAACTAACTGTGGCTGGCTACTGGCTTTTTAAACAAATGTAATACATTTCATGGTTTTTGGTATTTTTTCGATTTAAAGGGCCCAAAGTATAAGTAAAAATTAAATTCTCATTAACTAAAGTCATATAAAACTATAAAAACCAGTAAGGCATTGGATTTTAGGTAATCTAAATACAAACAGGCTTTTTAAATGAAAAAATCCATTTTGCAAATCAATTTGGAAAAAGAAAATATTTATAAAATTTCGTTTAATATTAAACTTGTATAGATATTTCTGGCCTGCCAGTTATCTAGAAGGCCTAAGACTCGTTTCAAACCAGCCCTACTTGTTGAGTTGATTTCGTTATCGCCGATTCTGAACCCAATTTTGTACTATTCGGTTAGCAGCAATGCCATTTTAAAAGAGAAAAGAAAGACTAAACTATATTATACCTATAGCTGGGTTTATGAATGTTTTTAGTAGAAAAAAAAGAAGAAAGAAGAAGAAAGGAAAATACTTGGAAAATTGTGAAATAAAGACTAATGTATTTAATTAAATTTAACAAAAACATTTAATTTTGTAAGTTAGGTCCCCTAAAAGCAATTAAGAAAAGTAAATTAGCAATACTGGTCATAAATATCAATTTGCCCCGGAAAATTCTAAATACTTAACTTTCGTAACAGTTATAATACATTGCTGTTTTGTTATAATTAGAGTCACAAATAATTATGAATAATTAAAAAACCTTTATTTTTTGGACAGTTCATGTGATATTTGCCATCTAGTGAGTTGCAAAAAATTGTTCAACTGCTGTACTAATTTCAACATAACAATTAAAAAAATAACTAGTGGATAATATCTTAACAATAACTACGGGTACATCGTAAAAATCGAATTCGATTGAATGGATCGTATTGAACCTAATACTGTGTCCCTTCGTCCTAGAATTCATCGGATGCAGATAATCCGGTTCTAAATTATTTTAAATTTGACAAAGAAAAGTATATACAATTTCAAAGAGAGCCAACACATAGAAATAAACTTCAACCTTACTTTTTGTGATATTTTTTAATAAATTTCATTTCATTTCAGAAAATAAGACATAATAATAACGCAAACCACTAAGGAAACACCATCACAAAATTTGGCAAATATTTAAGCTTATTTTATTTCCCACTATTTCATTTCTGCACTTATCAGCTGTTTTTCTTAACTGTCATTTTCAAACCTTTTTCAAAACCGTGAATATCGTATAAATTTAACCTTCGATGCGCCTGAACTCGATTCAAATCGCTTGAAAAACTGGATTGACTTTATGGCGTGCAATCCAATCCCTTACTCAATCTGTAACGTGTATATCGCAATTTTTTGTTGGATTAAGTTTTATCCGATCGATTTAATAAAATTCAATATAACGATATAGGTACTCTTAGTCACTGACCCATAGGCATGATGACATCATTTAAAAATAACTAATATTTGTTATTTATCATATAAAGTAACGTCTGTACATTATAAAAAAACGGTTTATTTTAACAACATAATTAAAATTAATATTTAATTTTTATAAGATAGGTGTATAGAATTAAAAGCCCACCATAAATCCAAAAACACCAATCAAAACGAATGACGTGACGAGTATATAAAATGCGTTCAAAATTACAAATTCAATTTTAATTTAATGTGTTATAACATTGAGGGACCGCACACGACTTATACACTTTACAGTTCCTTCTTTAAAATTAAATTGTTTCCAATTAAAATAAAAAGTAAAAACACTTGTGCATGAAAACAATGAAAAGATCTGTTACGAAAGGGACACGTTCGGGAAGCGTTTATTTTAAAACGTCAAATAAGGTAACTTTTTTTGACCTGATGTTATATTGTAAATGACATGACACAACCAAAAATAAACAAGAATTTTCTTCGCTTTTTCCCTTTAGAGCGACCTTAAAGCACACACTAGTAGAGGCAGTCTTGCCGCTTGCGAGAAAGTAAACGCACCCCTGTTTGGTGACGTCACGAATATGTAGACAGCTTCGCAATGATAAAATGTACGTTTTAGCGGGTATTTAAAGCTTTTAATTTAAATCGTATTTATGCAACCAAGCCCTTATTTTTTCCAATATAATATTTTTCTTTAAATAGCACATACTTTTTAAACAATATAAAACAGTTTATTAAAACAGTCATTATGTCTATTGTAAAACAATAATAAAATTACTTAAACGGTAGCGTTTACGAAATAATTAAATTTACTAAAAAGTTTAATGATTTTTTGTCTAGGTAAATCACATTTCCCGGTGTCCTGTTAGTCCCTTTTACACCTGCCGGTCTCGGATAGTCGGTAACGGACGGGCGCTGTTAAAGTCTATGGAGTCTTATGAGTAGGGACGCGAAGAGGGCGGTAAAGGCGGTACAAATTACCAGGGTCCGGAGTGATTGGGTGGCCCGCGCTGAATGAAAGACGTAAATGGAGGAATAACATGAGGACTTTTTTTTCAGTTCAATTTTAAAAATTAATGAAAACACTAATAGTCTAGGAAGCACGGCCTTTTACACATTAAGAATGTGGATAGTCGGCAAGCTCTCATAAGGCTCCATATATTTTCTAATCAATCTGGACTGGCTTGGCAACTATGAAACGAGGCTTATGAAGCTCAGGAACGCCGACGAGCATCAATCATCTTCGGTACACCAGGTGCTTGGGAGGTCGTTTTCGATGTGAAAATCTTATTAAGCGCCCCAAAAACCTCACATTACGATTTTCGGTTCGTCTTATTCGATTCTGTCAAGAAAAACTCGGAGATGACGTTTAGGGCTTGACGGTAGATTCGAGTAGCCGACGAGTAAGGCCCACCGCAAATTGAACCCAGCCCACGAACAGCACACGCGCAGCCCACGCGTGCATAACTTTATATATATATGCTTTTAAGAGCTGGCTCTGGGCTGGGTCCAATATGCGCCACTCCATTTAAAAGCATGTTTTACAAATTTATGCACGCGTGGGCTGCGCGTGTGCTGTGCGTGGGCTGGGCTCAATTTGCGGCGGGCCTAAGACATGCTTTGAATTTGCGTAGGAACGTGTAGTCAATTTAGTATGCACACGGTGGCACAAACTTTCGAGCTTCAGTTCGGGTATATAGGCTCGAAGGCTCAACTAACCGTGTGTATGCCCATTAAGATATTTAACCAGGTCTACATGACACACATTTTATGTATTTAATATAAGTTTCTTTTAAAAGCGACAATGGGGCTATGTCAGTTTTTTATCCACTAAATAAAAACAACTATAACAATTATGATAAAAAAGTTCTAGCAAAGCGGTATATTTTTTTATAAAAATAAAAAACATAATGTGGCCTTTATATATTCCTATTATGTATAAAATTGTTTAAAAAGTTGGGTCATCAGATGACCAAGCAGCTGACAAGATTTTTAGGGAAAAATCTTTTTAAAGGAAATTGTATATTGGACCGTTGTCCGTTTATATAAAGCTATAGAAATATGAAATTTGATTTTCAAGTCAATTTTTCTGTAAGTGACTTCCATTTTACGACAACTTGCTTTTTGTCATCGACACAAAAGTGATAAAATGACTTTTTTCCTATATGTCACCAAACCAATAAATTTTATGGTAATATTGAAGGTTAAAAAAAAGAGTTAACAATAATTAAAAGGACTAAAGACCATACCATTAATAAATACAATGCCTTAGTGTTGTTCTTTTATACCGGGTGACAACGAAATTACTATCCAGCAATTTATTTTCTTTAGTGTAACCGTATAGTTTTCAAGTTTTGGGACGTTATATTGTATCATCGAATGCGAAATTTAGTTATAACAGCATCTGTATATTACTTCCGGCTAGACTGAAAGTGATATTAATTTTGGTATTTTAAATGAAACACCCTGTATATTTCTTTAATTATAAACTTTATAGGTTATTCCTGATATAAAACCTTAAATATATCCATAAACTAACTTTTTGGTTTTGGTAATGTCCAAACGACAACACAAAAAGCAGTTTTATGGGAAAACAAATAAACATCTCAAAAATTTTAAATGCCTGAAATAGTCTTCTAAAAGGCTCTACCTTTAGGAACCATTATATTACTACTTCCTGTTTAACCGGAAGTACTGTAAAATTGGAACTTCAAAGTATGATAACCTGGTAATTTTAAAGAAACATCCTATATATTTTTTTAAATTTAAATTCTTTAAGCTATTTCTGATATAAAACCTAGGGCTCAATTCTGCTAAATTGAACTCATTCGTTCGCTGAACGTATACGTAATTTGCTGTACAGGGGCTTTTTGGGGCGTTGATCACGAATCCGAAAGAATTTTTAGTCGGAAACATTTTGTTTTCGAAATATCCATCATCAAAATTTAAAATGAAGTATCCTCCTTTTCTGTATATTCCCCCTCATTTTGCACAAAATTCTTAATATAACACTAAATGGGAATACAATATTTTATAAACCTGTTTTTTATTTATTTTTCACGTTTTTTCGTCAAATTGCAATTATTTTACCCCTAAATGCCGCAACTATGCATACACTTTAAGCTGTCACAGATGTGGTCACAAGTGACTTAATTTAAAATGAATCTTTTAATTTAATATAAAAAAGACATAAATCTATTAAAAAACTTAAATCTTATGGCGTCCAAAAATACATACATCAATTTTAGGCAAAGAACCAATTTTTAAACGTTAATTACCAATCGGTTATGTTGACGTTTAAACAATGTACTATTTGTCAAAGTTGTCACCAATTATTACCGCGGTTATAATTGGTTGAACGCTTAAAATTGATGTTACAAATTGGTAAAAATATTTACCCTATTTACAAAATGTGTCCTTAAAAAAACATGTGAGTGCTTTAGGATTTTTATAAGTGTACAAATATCGAAATTATAGGAAATGGATTGTTTTAATTTGAATGCGCTGTGTAAGCAATAGATAAATCTTTTTCCACTAAGAAAGTTATATATTTTTTTAAAGAAATAGGGGTGTACCAATAAAGACACTAAATTTAAATTTTGTCACTTTTCCGTTTTCCGCATTGTTGTCTACGAAATAATAATAAAATTTAAAAATCTTACGACCTATGTTTATCATATTTTTAAGAAGCTAAATCAAACGGTATTTTTAACGTTTTTGATGTTTGGCAATGTCTTTGTTAAGATATATTTTATTATCACTGCATTGTTTCTAAATTATTTGTTTTAAGTATGAACATAAAAAAACAAATAAAGGTAAAACTTAGTATATTTTAATATTCGAAAAACAGGAACCTTAAAAAAGTTATTAAAGAAGTTTTAAAAATTTTATTACAAATAAATGTACTACATATTTCAAGATTTTATTACAATGGCCCTAATTGACCTAAATTGTTATAAAATATTGTATTTAATAAGGTAGGTATTTTTTTAATAGGAAAAAATGCTTTTTTATTTAGTTCTTTTGATAAAAAATGGCAGAAATTAAAACATAAGTAAGAAGGGACTCATTTTTTTAATTGATTACGTTTGTATTAGCCCACACCATTTATAAACAATGATGGTGTCACGTCAATACGTCGCGGAAAATTGGACGCGGTCAATTCGACGTACGACAATTCGTCGCATGCGACAATACGTTGCTTGCAACAATGCGTTGCATCGCAATTGGACGCTGCAGAATTTGACGCTGACAATGAAAAATATCGTTGAAATATTCAATTTTTTTTTAAATATTGGACATAGGGCTACATCTACGGTTATATTATCTAGTAAATTCTCTTAACCTCTATTTCCGTGTCTGTATGGTTTCCACGGATGCACATTATTACTTTTTCTCCGTAACTGTTTTTCAGTTCACGGATATTTGTGGAGTGAGACTACACTAAAATGTATAAGCACGTTTAATCAGAACTAACCAGAACTTACTTTTCTCTTTTGTGTAATTTTATTGGTTTGAAGCGTTGCAAACGGTCATGAAAAACTGTCACATTGGGAGGGTCTTGGTAATTTTTTTACTTTCTTAATAAAGTGAATTAAAAAAATTGTAAGTCAAATAGGGCTACATTTGTGTCTCTATTATATATTATTATTACAGATATTTAAAACGTAACGTTTTAGAAATTTATATTACTTTTTTTTAGATAATCTATATACGCTCTACCAAATATGTGGGCTTATGAGAAGTTGCTTTACAGTATTTAAATATGTTTTTCTATAATGTCTGATCTTGGCAGGTTGCCATTTTAAAAGTAAGCAAACTAATAATATGGCTTTTTCGTTTGAGAATAAATAAGGTTATACTTAATATCCCGGAAGAAACATGATAACAATTAAGTCGGTCGCACACATCATACTTTCTAACGGGACGATCGGACACGATTGTCTAAAGCTGGTTATACACTTATTTAACTTCTTGTCAAATAGGTTGGACCAAGTTTACCTTGAATAAATTTGATAATGTAAAACAGAAAATTGAATATCAAATAAATTCAAGGTCACCTTGTCAAATTTGTTTAAAGGACTAGAACACGCCCTATTTTTCGTCAAATATCTGATGCAAAACTTTAAAACTACCAACCCAATGAATTAAAAATATATTGTTGGCAACTACTTAACCTTAATTTTATCGTGATTGGTGTGCTGTTTGGTTTTTACCCTGATATTTGCTTCAAAGAATTTTGTCAAATAATTTCTTATTGTACACTTCAAAGAAATTGTGTCAAAAGTCTGATCAAACTTATTTGACCAGAAGTTTGATAAGTGTCAAAGCAGTATATAGGTGGACTGATTTATAATATGTTAACATCGGATCCAATATCGTATCAGATATATGCAAAGCTGCCATACAAATTAAATATTGAAATATTCAGTCGACCCTCAGATAATTGTATCCGATAATTGTGTCCGATAGTCGGATTAGAAAGCAGTATGTGTGCGGCGGCCTTACAGAAAAAATATTTATTGTAAAAATCAACTCAACAGGCTTTATTTTAATTTTGAAAAAATAAACAATTACCTACACGCCTTTAGCTTGTAGTTGTCGAGCGTTTTACAACAAGTTTTTTTAACTTCCCATTGCTATGTTATTTTTAATTTATTTATAATACTTTTTGACTAATATGGAATTAAGATTTTTTTCTTCGCTATAATAAACTACAATCTATTTTGAGTGTATTCCAAAATTTTTAAAGCAGTTTTATTTCTTTTTCTGTCGTAGAGCAATATTAATTAGGTTAGCTGCGTAATTATTGGTACTACAAAAAGTAAACTTTACTACAATCATTAGTAGCGTTTGTAGTTATAAATGTCTTAAAAAAGGGTTTGAACAATTTTTGTGTCTTCCCATAGCTATGTTATTTTTAAATATTTTTTGACTTATATGGGATTAAGATTTTTTTTTCGTCGCTACAATAAACTAAAATCAATATAAAGTGTATTCCAAAAGTTTTTAAAGCAGTTTAGCACAATATTATTTAGGTTAGTTGCGTAAATATTAGTACTACAAAAAAATGGACTTTACTACATTTAATGGTACGGTTTGTAGTTGTCGAGCGTTTTTCAACAAGTTTTTTGACTTCCCATAGCTATGTTATTTTTAATTTATTTATAATATTTTTTGTCTAATATGGAATTAAGATTTTTTTCGTCGCTATAATAAACTATAATCAATTTTGAGTGTATTCCAAAATTTTTAACGCAGTTTTATTTCTTTTTCTGGCTTAGAACAATATTAATTAGGTTAGCTGCGTAATTATTAGTACTACAAAAAAATAAACTTTACTACTATCATTAGTAGCGTTTGTAGTTAAAAATGAACTAAAAAAGTAGTTTTTTTCTAAAGCGGGTTCCAGCGTGATGGAGCTTGGCTTACGGCCGTATATACCAAGCTCTGACAAATAAATTATCGGACTGATTGCTTGCTTTTTAAGTAGGCTATCAGTCTGATAAATATTTCTCAGAGCTTGGTGAATACGGCTGTTAGAAGCTGTAAATATAACATTGAACACAATTTTCAGATTTGGATGTCCACATTTCCAAAACTATAAGAGATAGACATGTATTGATATTTTCTTAAAGCTCGTTATTTTTAAATATCTTTTTAATTGTGCAATTTACTGGGTGTTTTATTAAAAAAAAACATTTAACTATCTAATTTCTAAGGATGTCCATATTTCCGAAACTATTTAAAATTGGATTTATTATATGCGCACTTTTTTAAAGTCTTTAATAGGTCTTAAAAATGGTAATATAATATAGAGAATGTTTTATTTAAAAAGGTCACATTATTTGCAATAAATCAAAAACCGAATGTTCAATTGTTTTTCTGTTGACAACACGTTAATCAGCGGAAAAATACTACTACTCTTTAATTAAACCGATTTTGTATCTTCAATAATAAAGAAGTTAGCAATACTAGTGCCGACTGAAGTTTGATCACCCTGTATAAGGGACTCTTGTTTTCATGATATTCACCGTGGACGGTGCAGCCGTTTTGATAAGTCCTTAGAGGTAGACAAACGCGTCACTAGAGAGGGCCCCGGTAAATGACATGAAAAGCAAGGATTCTTCCCTTTACTGTCGAAAAAAGATTTCTAGTTATCAATATGTATAATTTTCATTGTTAAATCGTTTTAAAAAGCTTTTGTTGAGAAATAATGTAAAGTGTGTACGTTACCATCTTATTTAGTATTTATAAAGTTTGTTGCAAAATTACGCTTTGTTCTACTTTTATAAACCTATCGTCGTTTTATTGATTTTATCTGAACTACCTATTTTTAGAGTTATAAAATATGCAGTAGTGCTAAATCACGTAAAAAATGTGCCTGGCCTCCGTGTAATTCCTGCCACATGCCCCATCAAGAAAATAAATTGCCACAGGGACTCAACAGGTCTATCGCACATTTTCCAGGTCTGTTTCTAATAAATTTATGCTGCACTCTTAATTAGATAAAATAAATGGCTTGTTTCCTTATTATTGAAATTGATTTGACAAATACCTCAATTTTAATAATAGATGACAAAAATATAAAAACATAAAATGTTGTACCTCTTCAAAATATGATTTCAGTACAAAATATTATACCCTAATAGTGATTTACGTAACAGGTACATAATAGTAATTTATGTAACAAGTGCATAAACTTTGACAGCACGAGCCGTAGTGCGGCAATCCCATGAGTAAAAAAAAACACTTTATGCATTTGTTGCATACAGTGCGGTATTATCCATTAGGCTGACTAGGCCACAGACAAGGGCGCTATAAAAAAATAGGCGCCAGTCAAGGGAGTAATAGGCGCTAGACAGGGAAGTTTCTAAAAAGTTTAGGTCGGGTGGGGATTAGAACATTTTTTTTACATGAAAATAAAAAAATAGACGCGAAAAGGAGAGAATGCCCTTTTTTTGGTCATTAACAGTAAAAATAGGCGATATGGAGATAAGGACCTTTTATTTTTTTGCTCTTCAAAATTTTCTTTTGTGGAAAATAGGCGCTCTGGGAATTCTAGGCTAGGGCGCCTCATACAGTTAATACGGCCCTGGTTACATACTATATTTTTCCACGACCGTATAAAAATTTTCCACAACACCATTTAATACATGTTTAATTTATCTAAACTTATTAATTTTAATTTTTGCAGCACAGCCATTACATTGAAACAAAATATCAAAGTCTCCTTATGTTTTAAGAGGCAATTATCCTCTTCATAACTATGCACTTATTATTTAATTTTAGAAAATTGTATGTGCTTACTTTTTGTAGAAATAATACCAAAACAGTAGAAATTTCTTTTAATTTCTTAGTCATCCAAATTCATTTATTACTAATACATTTTTAATAATTTATAATAAATCTACTTGCAAACTGTCAGATTTTAAAACTAGTGACACATGAACTAAAAGAAATAGTGACGAAATCAAAGGTAACATGACCGTTTGGTTCAGTTGATGTCGCGTTTACTGTACATTGCATAAAGGTGTATAATATTTAAAAATTAAGTTTATATTTTCCGCACCCTGTCCAAGTTTACCAGGAGCAGAAAGGCTGAAATAAAAATTGACGTATTCGAGAGTTTTTAAAGAAACAACCTACTAAATTATAAATAATACATTTATTTCAAATTACACGTCCTCACTTTATGTAGTATTCCTTTAAAATTTTAAAGTTGTTTTTCTTAAAACTACGGTTTTATAGTAGGTAAATAATATTTCATGTAGACGGTCCAACCCAAAAAGTATACAGTAATTGGCAATAAGTTTGCACCATATGGTATTATTAAATATAGTTTGTTACTAACTTTGTAATTTCCTGTCACAAGCTTGTGAAAGTAAATAACAAAGAAAGTACTTTGAAGGGAAGTTTTTCTTTGCCCCCTTTTACAAATATAAAAGGATTACTTAGGGTGTAACAGGTGACAGGTGAAAAATAAAAGATGGAAAGCTTTACAAGTCCGATCTATTTAACAATATTTACATAAATTATTCAGGTTTCTATGTACATTTCCTTTATGTACAATGTTTTTATACAAAAATGAAAAAATAAGCTTGACAAATTAGTTTAATGAAATTTGAAAAATATAAAATTTTAAATATTTATTTTTACAATGTTTTTGTATAAAAATAAAAAAATATAAGCTTAACAAATTAGTTTCATTAAATTAAACAAAATATATTAAAAATTAAATATTTAATGTGAAAAAGTATTAAATTTAAAATCGATTAAAGAATTGAATTAAATTGAAAATGGAAAAAGCCTAAAAATTTTTTTATGAGACCTTTTGGTGACAATAGCCACATAAATGAATATACCTTCTGTCCTTTGTTCAAACTGTCATCTTAAAAGTTGCTGTAAGGGTGAGCCGTCCTCAATATGAACTGAGGAAAAATGATGACGTCACCACTCCTCGTTGGTACCACGTGATGTTTCAAAAAGCATGAAAAAAAAAAACAGTACAAAGCAGTTACAAGGTCACCAAAAGTCTAAGGTGTTAAGATTGAAACATACCAAAAAATAATATAAATTATTATAAAAATATATAACGAATATTTTCTTTAGACATTAAAACACTGAGATTTCAGGATTTTTAATTATTTAATAATTTAGAAAAGATTTAAGTCGGTACTGGACATTACTTTTTAATGCGCATGTGCCAAAAACCCTCCGGTGGGCTCGAGTTTGTTTACTGCGCGAGGTCGTAAAAATCCGCAAAAGACAACTAGGCTCTGTGTATCTAAATGTGAGATATCTATGGTTTTGGACTATAAAAACTTTTTATAAAGAGTAACTTTTTTCGTAAATTAAATAATAAAAAGATTTCCACATGGTTCCATTTTAGTGGGACATACTGTATAAAAAATAAAAGACCTTAAAAGGTAAAAGGAGGAACTTACAAAGTGTTAATAAAATATTTATATTCTTTATTTTAAAGTTACCTTATTGCTATAACATAATCTACCCGGGTTAATATAAGGTACTAAAATTTCCAATTACTCTCAAATAATGATCATTTAAAACTACGATACTTCATTTTAACCCGCATGTTCTTAAAAAGTTGTTAAAAGAAGTCATAAAATTTTTAATCCTCGAAATAAAGGATATTTAATTTTTAATAAATAAGCACTCAAATGTATTTCGAGCTTCACTTTCATAAAACTTTAAAGTACCTGCAGGCAATATAGTAAAAACTCGAGAAAAACTAATAATAAAGTTTTAAACGAAATTGCGCCTCTGTTATATTATAAATACCACCTACATTCGAGTATATCTTTATGTCATATAGAAGCAGATATCAAAAGTTAAACCTCATTTCAGCATGAATATAAAGTTTTCGTCGAAAAATTTTAAAGAGACGATGGTAAATGTTGTAAATGTAAGCTGTTATTTCTTTCCTGGGCCAGTAATGAAATGGACTTATGATAAGAATACTTTTAAAATATTTTTAGGTGGTTCCTTTTGACAAGTCTACTACGAATATTCATACCGCCATTTATGGAAGCGGCGCTTTAACCTAGCCTGTCAATGTCAAATGTTTCGGGTGTCGGTTACCACAATGTTTTACACGCAATTTTTAAACATTTTGCCACAAATCGTAGGTCTTTTAATAAAATATTTCATTTTATCAAGGACTTTAAAAGTTATTAGGTAGAAGAACCGATTTCCAGCGTCGCCGCGTCCTTTAAAGGTACCTATCTCCGTTAAAGGTGCTAAAAAAACTTTATAAGTACCTTGTCATATTATTTTCATGTATTTTATATAATTCCTAGAGGTTGCCCACATATTCCCGGACACCCTGTATAACCCTTGAACTCATTAATATTAATTAAGCAAACACCTTGCTTACTTCTAAGAACTTCTTATAAAATGCAAAATCTCTGAAAACAAAAAGGTTCTTTGTCGTAACTTAAAAAGTATGTTTAACTTTACCAGATTTGTTTTTTTGGGAATCAAGGTAATAAAATTAGTTTATTTAAAAAGACTTTTTTCGTAATACCTATAAATCTTTTATTTAATCCACGTTTTGCTTCTTAATCACTTTATTGTCAAAGGCAATGTCTGAAATGGTTTTCTCGGGTCTCCTTGTACGGATTTAGAAAGCCAGTTTAGTATCAGTAGCGTTTCGTGAAATTTTGATAGATTAAAAAATAATAATAATAATAAATATTTAGAGGGGCTAGTTTTAAAGTAAACAGTTTTCAAAATTAGATATTTTGTTAAATCTATTTAAAAATAAAGTAACGAACCTATATATTGAATGTAATGGATTTTTTCTTAAGTTTGAACAATATGTCATGGATGTAGTCATGTCAGTTGAAAATTACAACTATTGGGACAATAATTGCACTGCTGTATTAAAAAGTAAAGATGGAGATTGTACAATAGGTCCCTCATATAGAGTAGGGTGTTCAAAAGAATGTTTTTTAACTCTTACGCTCCTAAATGTTCCTATTTATTTAAAAAAAAACCTAACTAAACATAAGCCCTACCACTTTATTCTAAGGGGTCGCTAATTTTATTTTAGTTTCCCATTTAATTACCACGAGAAAACACTTTTTGTTTTAAATTAAATTTACACATAACTTTTAACCATTTTTTAACGAAAAACTATTTTATTTTTTTAAAGTTGGGTCTTTGGGCTTTAACAAACCTGGCTAATTGTTTGAGTAAAATTTTGAGAGTTATGCAAATAAAAAAACTAAATAAAATATTGCAAGCTATTTCTTTAAATTTCAAAATTTAGAAGTTTTTAAATGACTGGAACTGGTCTTTTTGTAAAGATAATCATACTTTGTCTTGTCATGTTTATGTAAAAAAATTGTTTAAACTATGTAAAAATGTAATTTAATACAAAATAGAATTTCTTTCAAGTTAATTAAATGAAAAATTAAAATAAAAATTTCAAACCTTTGGAGGTTTGGTGAGGATTTTAACATCAAATAGAAACATTTAAGAAGGTAAAAGTTAAAAAAATGAATTAAAAAAATGAATGTATCATACAGGGTGTCTTTAAAGGCTGCGGAAAAATATTACGCAATTTGAATTCAAATTCGCAAAGCCAACATAATAATATAACGATCTAAGGTAACTCATCCCAGTTTCAAAGTGAACGATTTTGGAGATGCAGAGGGTCCAAAACTAAAGTTGGCAAAGGTTAACTCGATTAAATGTCGTGGCTAAATTTATAGAGATGCACATTGACTTGCTCGATTTAATCGATTTGAGTGTCATGATCCCCCTGCAGAATGCAAACTTTTGAGATAACGGATCAAAAAAACATTAAAACTGTACCACCCCGGTCATCCTATTTATCCAAGCATTGTTGTCAGGTCGTTTGCACGGTAAGTTTAAAAAAGTTTATAGTTGCATAATGATACGGTATTTGCATCGACGATTCAAAAAATCCTGTTCATTAAAAATTTGGACGTTTTAATGCAACTTACATTTATATTCTTAGTAAGTTCCTCTATTCAATAACCACATTGTTGCAGTGCCCTAAAAATACCTTGTCTGCAATTTTAAATAAATCGTATAGTAATGTTTGTTTAATTATCAACTAATTTCCAGCAAAACCATTTATTTAATACTTATATTATAGAAGTGAATTAAAAGTAACAAGTGCGCTATCTTGGGTAATCCGCTATGTTGAATTTAGAATGACACCACAAAGCTTATGATGCATTATTATCCAAACTAAAGGTGTATAGAAAATTTAAGCTCAATTGATTAAGGATACATTTTTCCAGTTATTACACCAATAATCTATTCGTAGAAACATACATACGTTACAAGTTAAATAACGGCTTGTTATATAAATATATATTTTTAAAATTCTACCTTGAATCTAAAAAGTTCATAAATTTAGACAAAAGGCTTATTTCGATACCTGAGTTCAATAGTTGTAACAAGCAAAAAAATAAATTAAGGTATTTTAGTTTCAACGTTTTTAATTCATCTATCTCATCTAAAAATTATAATGTAGAAATAACTCATATTTTATAAATTTGATTCATAGAGGCACGATCTAAATATGTAACAACCCCAATTTTATAAACATTTCAGTTCTTTAGTAAAACTAGGCTTGTTACAGTATACAGCCATTTTTAACTTGTTACACTATTGAACTGAGGTATCGATTTACATTTTTGTGCTTAAAATAATACAAGAACTAATTCCCAAAAGTCAGCATTTTATTCTAAAACTTCCTGTATATCATTTTATTAAACAAAATTTAAACTTACAATATATATGTTTTTAATTTTATTAATTTTTGTTTTTTTTTAATGTAATAATAAAAATATTTCGCATATTTAGGTTCCTAAGTTTTAAACCCCATCATAGGATATGGCCATAATAATGTACATCAGTTATGTTTTACAAATTACTCAGGTTGGGTTTACGTAGGGTGTTCAGTAAGTTTTTGAGATACTTTGTATCTAAACGGTCCAGGAAAGTAACATTGATGTTTTTTGTTTGTACATGTCATGGCATGTCGTAGTCCTACATAGTTATTAGTAAACTATCAGTTTTGCGCCAGTTTGTCTCCAGCGATTTTAGCCTAATGGCGTCGTGGACGACTATCGAGTGCCGTGCAATTTTGAAATACAACTTTTCACGTGGGTTATCTCAAGAACAGTGTTTAGAAAAGTGAAGCCTATACTTGGTGATGACTGTCCATCTAGTGCAACCATATACAGATGGTACAAACAATTTCAGCGGGGCTCGTTTTCGCTTGAAGACGCCTCACGCTCAGGTCGACCGTGTGAAGTAGTTACCCCAGAAAACATATCTGCCGTCCAAAAGCTATAGAAACAAACCGACGAATTACCTATCGACAGTTAGAAGAGACATTGAACATTAGTTTAGCAACATTACACACGATCATACATGAGTACTTGGGTTTTAGCAAAATCTTGTACCTTTGGGTTCCACACAAGTTAACTGCCTGAGCAGCAGACACAAAGAGTGAATTGGTGTAAAAATGATGTCCAACTACAGGAGGGAAAATCTAAAGACATAGTGTCGATCGTCACGGGAGATGAAACTTATCTTTATTATTACGACGTCCCAACCAAAGCAACAGAATAAGATATGGGTTCTCGCAGGTGAAGAACCCTGACCGAAGTTCGAAATCAGATCTATAAAAACATAATGATAGTTGTTTTCTTTGGTTCAAGAGCAGTAATTGAGCGTGTTGTGCTCCGAGACAGAAGACCGTAAATTCTCTGGTACACCACAGTATGCCTTTCAAACTTATAAGAAAAGCTAGGAGTGATTCGGCCCTACTGGCAAATCCTGCTAGCTGCTACTATCCTTCACTGGTATCAATGCTCCACCTCGTCGGAGTCATGAACTCAGCCAGTTCAGTTCTTGACGGAGTACAGACTGAGACTTTTGGAACATCCGCCTTATAGCCCACCTTGGCGCCGCGCCGTGTGACCTGAGTTGCTCCCTATGCTCTGAAATTTCAAATGAAAAGTGGAAAGCTATTTTCAGTGACTGGTTTGTTAGAATAGAAAAGTGTATTCAATGGTGGAAATTATTTTAAAAATCAAATAAAAACGTATATCTCAAAACTTTTCGAACACCCTACGTATAATTCCTTACTAGATTAAACCTTCTCCAATGAGTGGTGTTAGACAGTTCTTAGCGCTTTATATTAAGCGCCTTTATTAAATACTTTTTAAAATCTTTTAGTGCACTATGACATTTGTTTGTCATATTTTTTCTTAATGTTGTTGCAGTTAGTTCTGACAACAAAAAAATGGATAATTTTTGTAAATATAAAAAAATATTTTTTCGCCATTTTATTAAGATAGATTAAACTAAAAACCCGTCGGATTTCGATCGAGTTTAATTTAGTTTTATATCATTAAAAATAATTAATAGTTTAAAAAAACTAAAAAACACGCTTTTATATGCAACCGAACTAAAAATTAGAAAATAATTTTTCATTAAAAAAATATTGTCATTTCATAGTAAAAAGCGTGGGGTGCATTTTACTATTTTTTCATAACTTTTCCATCATAGATATTGGCAAATATAATAATTATAACATTTAATATATTAAACACCCCACGCTTTTTACTATGAAATGACAATATTTTTTTTTAATGAAAAATTATTTTCTAATTTTTAGTTCGGTTGCATATAAAAGCGTGTTTTTTAGTTTTTTAAACTATTAATTATTTTTCATTTTTTAGTTTTTGCTACTCTTGACAAAATGGCGAAAAAATTTTTTAGTTAACAAGAGTAGCAAAGTTTGTAATGTTTCCAACAGATTGCAACCCACTAAAAATTTCTTCTCCATTTAGTAGCAAAGTTTGAAATGTTGCCAACAGATGGCAACCCAGTCAGAAGTTTGGAATGTTGCTAACAGATGGCAACCCAGGTGTTGTTTTTATAATATAATGGAATTTTTTTCCTGGCGATTGAAAACAAGATAACGGGATACTTTTTGCAGATTATTGCATTGTCATGGGTCATTATTAAGTGTGCAAAGTTTCAAAGAAATCGAATAGCTGGAAGTTGGTTAAAATTAGGCTCAAAGATTCCGTTACATAGATAGCCAGATTGATAGATAGATAGTTACAACCCAAGTTAATGAAAGCGTGTTAAAAAAGAAAGGAACGCAGCAACAAAATAAGGAAATAAAACGCGTCAAATCATCAGATGAGATGCTTAGCGGTCGTCTATTCATGATACATTAAAAACGCAACATGCCACATGATATAAGATAATTACGGCGCATTTTGATTTACCACATAAAACCCTTATATTAGAATCCTTCCGTGCTCGAATAAATATTATGTTGCATGCAATATTTTTGGCAACTCCACGTAATTATTCGGTTACAAAGTCGCAAGAATTGCCGAGGTAACTCTCTAGAATGCGTCAATTTTCGACGACTGTACTAGCAGTTACAATTAAGCCTTTACCCCTATATCGAGAAACTACATTGGCAAAAAAATATTTTTATAGAAAGCATGGACAACCAAACTAAAAAAAAATGCTATTGGAAAATATAAGTAACCAAAGGATCATTAAAAATATATATCATGTAAATTGTTATAGTACAACTTTCTTACGTAGGTACTTGTTGGAAAATACACTTAACGTTTTTAATAATAATTTTATCAAATATTTTAAACAAAAAAGCAATGGGCGCATTCAGTTTGTCCCAGCGGCTGAGATTGCTTAGTTAGAAGTCACTCTGAATGTAAAGATGATTACTGCTTTTTCGATAGCGTAAAAAATGACCGCTGTCGCTTTTCGAATAGCAAACTTTGATAGTTTGACATATGATATTTGAAATGAAAGCTTGGTTATAATCACGATAAAAATTTATTTTGCTAATACTTTTAAATATTTTCTTTTTAATGACGTTTAAATCCAAAGAATTATTATGAATAAAAACAAAATTGGTCCGGATACCCATTTTTGATCGTAAATAATGGAGGAAATCCTATTATAAAAAAAATAGAGTGTTGGTATAAAGTATAAAGTGTAAGGTTAATTTAATATTTAAATGTACTATATACTATACTATTTCGTAAATTTTTATTAAAATTACCATAGTTTATTAAGTATGCTCGTAAAATTTTTAGATAATTCCTTTGTTAATATTCATCTGTGTCCCCAAGTAAAGCAAATTTTTGGTCTTACAACAGCGACAAAAACCATCTTAAACAATGAAGATGTTTGAAGTGCTATTGCTAATAATAATGTACTAGGTAGGTGAATAAAGCAGTTTTATTGTCTATGGTGATATTTTGCATCAATTACTTGGTATGTGCTTACAAGGTTTGTCAAACAGTTATCAATACTTACTGTAAATGTATGTATGTAAATACTTAGTATACCTATAAACCAAATTTATGTTATGTTTGAATGTTCACATTTGACCAGCTGTCAACCTTTAAGTTAGCAATGCATTTAGAAAAATAAAAACGCTGACTAACAGCAGTCTCAGCATGCTAAGTTGGCTAACTTAGCCGATGGGACCTCCTGAATTTACCCAATGACTCAAAGTGTTATCAAGCGGTGACCTATCTAAATACTAACCGTGCCCGACGTCGCTTAATTTATTAATCGGAAGGGAACTGATATCTGTAAACACGTTAAAGCCAATACTTAGTAAATTGCAAATTAAAGTCGATTAAAAGTTTTTTTGTTAAATTTGTAACAGATTTTTTTTATAGTTAATCAAAAAAAAATAAAAAAAATAAAAGGTCTTAGTAACCAGAGGATCATTATATATATAAAAAAAAACATATAAATTGGTGCAGTAGAAGTCTCTAAGTGTCTGAAAATTATGGCTTCGCGTTCTAAATATACAGATATTTTAACAAGGTTGGTTTCCTAACTGTTGCCGCCCCTGTGATATAGACAAGTTCAGCTAGACGATGACGAATAGTAGTGTATTTAAGTCATGGTTGCCAGTGATGGATTATACCTAACCTTCCAACAGGAGTATCGTATAACCTGGAAACTAATGCTCATTTCCCACTTGTTTTCCTGAATTCCGGATTTAGACATTTGCAACGGATGCCCGCAGAAAATTATATCTAATTGATGTAGAAAAATGGGTAGCGATAGTAAAGAAAATATATTTTGGTAATATCCGTATAAAATGATAAAGAATATTCCAAATAAGTTAATGCTATACAAAGTGTGAAAAACTCTATTTGTAGTCTAGTCAACAATTTTAAAAGCATAAAAATAAAAATAAAGCTTTTAAAAATATGTGCAATAGCTCATTTCGAAACCTCATCAAAAAATATATTTTTAAGGGCTTATTAGCACATTAAAGGAATTTTGAAATAGAATCCTACCAGAGAAGAAAATTTTTAATTAAAAATTTTGACTCCCGAAACTCTATATCCAGTATTTTCATTTTTTTTTAACGATGAGAATGGGGCTCAGCAAGGTCTTTTCGGCAGAGGTACATCTTCTAAAAAGCCGGTGTTTTACCCAAGATATTTTTTATAGTATTAAGTAACAGTTTAAAAATTTAAAAAAATTATGACCTAGATAGTTAAACACTTAACCGAAAAAATCCCGAGGAAAAAAATTATGTCGATTTTTTAAATAGTAAGTTAAAAATACAGGGTTTTCGCTAATAAGTGGTAAGCAAAAATTGCAGATTCCTTATGTCAAAATACTTAGAGTTAACCAAACATACCTATATCCAAAAGATGATAATAAGGAAGATACATTGTGTCGAAGTAAAATAAATATTTTGAATTTTTTTCGATAATTTTTTATGTTTTTTGAATATTTTGGTGAAACTCGGTATCTAGGGGTTTTTGACGTAAGCTATTTAGATTTAATATTTATTTATATGTGTAAACTAGAAGGGTAATAGAAGATTATCAAACTTTATGAAATTATTTATATTTTTCAAAAAATTATTGACAGTTCTGGTTAGTCTTTTAACTATACAATTTTTATGCGTGACTTGCAGATGCCTCTATTTACAAGAAAAAGGCAGATATTTTTGCAAAATTTAAATTTTGTCGATACATTTTCCCATACATCGTGTCGAAGTAAAATAAATATTTTGAATTTTTTTCGATAATTTTTAATGTTTTTTGAATATTTTGGTGAAACTCGGTATCTAGGGGTTTTTTGACGTAAGCTATTTAGATCTAATATTAATTTATATGTGTAAACTAGAAGGGTAATAGAAGAATATCAAACTTTATGAAATTATTTATATTTTTCAAAAAATTATTGACAGTTCTGGTTAGTCTTTTAACTATACAATTTTTTATGCGTGACTTGCAGATACCTCTATTTACAAGAAAAAGGCAGATATTTTTGCAAAATTTAAATTTTGCCGATACAATTTGATAAATTAAAAAAAAATACAAATAAAGAATTTCTAAATTTTTAATTTTCTCTGTGAGGGCTAACCAAAAAATAAACCTTGTTTTGCAAATTCCAAAATAAAAAATGTTTTAATCAAAGTATTCTTTTTACGGCCAATGGCATTTGGTATATATGGTGTGGGTCTCCTTGTTTTCATTTTTAGATAAAATAATTTGAAAATCCATTTTTAAAGTGAGTACGTATTTTTTTTTGTGTCAGATTTGTGTAATATTGCTTATTTTAATTAATTTTAATAGATAAATCCCTATTGCAGACATTTAATACAATTTATATTAGCTCTCAGGTATACTTTAACGCCTTTGAGGAAACATTGCTTCCTTTGACGTTTAGTTCCGTCTATTGTCCTTATAATACGTTTGATTAATCTGCAATAATAATTGATAGCTAATTAGTAATTAGCGATAGTATACTGAATTTAATGCTTTTGCCTAATTTGCATGTGTATACATGGTTATACAACCTTTCCCAGATAAGGGGGCCAGTATGGGCATCTTGGAAATGGTTAAAGATATAAAGTCGGTTGCCGGACAAAAAGTTAGGGTTTTATGTGCTTAAAAATATACTATATAAAAAATTTAAAATTTTTAGTATTTTTGGAAATATTACAAAAAAAAACACAGAAAAACTAGAAATTTGTTTAATTTTTTTTTCTGGTCTGATTAAAAATCATATTTTAAAATAGATTGCACTTTTGCATTGATACTTTTTTCGCTCTATCCAATGGTGGTATTTTATATAAAATGTGACGTTTCGTTTTCGTAGGACCATTACCAACTATATTTTTTAAATACGGTCCTGATATACCCTAAATTCAATGATATTAATGTATTACCAATTTTGGTTTAATCCTAATGCGTATTTTTATAAATTTGATAAAATTAATTAATAATAATAAATACAGTCCCGATATTTTATTATCAAAATTTTCAAATTCAATTTTAGATAGAATTCACATTATGGTTCAACCGTAATACAGACCTGGGTTTCTCAAAATTCGGTAAACATAGTAAGCTCCACCTTTTAAACCAATACATTTGTTAAGTAGAAGAATAATAACTGGACTTTTTTAGCTTTTTTCTAGTGAGGTAAATCTAAAAACCAGGTGCGATGGGTTTTGAGTTTCCATATGGGTGCAATTCGACAAACTAAAATGTTCCTTTCCGATATGGGTGTATTGCACTCATACATTTTACTTCATTGGGTGCATTGGCTGTGCACCTACGTACCGCCACTGCTAACAACAAGTAAAAATCTTTAATAATTTATATTTGTGTTATAACTCTTTAAACAGGCACATAAAACCTCAAATTTGTGCTCATTAACACGCTTTTATTAACTTGGGTTGTAACTATCTATCTATCAATCTATCTATCCATCTGGCTATGTTTGTAACGGAATCTTTGAGCCTAATTTTAACCAACTTCCAGCTATTCGATTTCTTTGAAACTTTGCACCACCTATTAAGGACCCATGACAATGCAATAATCTGCAAACAGTATCCCGTTATCCTGCTTTGGATCGCCAGGAAAAAAAAATCCATTATATAATTATAACCACTGCTTGATACCACCAAGTGTCATCTGTCACCTGTACGTCCCAGTGGTACCAACCACCGGCCATTTCAAGAGTTCGATCTGAATCGATTTTACTCAAATTTTATATTAGGTTATTTTCAGAAAGTCAATCTGAAAAACTTTGCTACTCTTTGACAGAAATGGACGAAAAAATTTTTTAGTGAATAAACTGGAGCATTTATTTTTAAAAAATTAATTGAAATAGGTTATTTTCAGAAAGTCCATCTGAAAAACTTTGCTACTCTTGACAAAATGGCGAAAAAATTTTTTAGTGAATAAACTGGAGCATTTATTTTTAAAAATTAATTGATATAACGAACTGAAAATGAAAAATAATTAATAGTTTAAAACTAAAAAACACGCTTTAATATGCAACTGAACTAAAATTAGAAAATAATTTTTCATTAAAAAAATATTGTCACCTCAGACTAAAAAGCGTGGGGTGCATTTTACTATTTTTTCATAACTTTTCCCTTATAGATATTGGCAAATATAATAATTATAACATTTAATATATTAAGCACCCCACGCTTTTTACTCTGAGGTGACAATATTTTTTTAATAAAAAATTATTTTCTAATTTTTAGTTCGGTTGCATATAAAAAGCGTGTTTTTTAGTTTTTTTAAACTATTAATTATTTTTAACCTACATCGAATTACTTACCATTTTCAAGATGCCCATACTGGATCTCCTTCTCTTGGATACGTTGTTTATTTAATTTAAAAAGGGTTTATTGTAATTACTTTTCACTTTAAAAATTTATAACTATTAGTAATAGGAATTAATTTATAAATACTGCTGTTTATAATATCTTAAATACAACGTGTCCAAAATAAGGAGGACCAGTATGGGCATCTTGAAATAGTAAAAGATACGAAGTCGGTTAACTGAAAACAAAGTTGGGGTTTTATGTGCCTAATAATATGCATTTTGGAAAGTTTAAAAACTTCGACTATTTTTGAAGATATGCAGAAAAACCGAAAAAATATTAATTTGCATTATTTCTGGGTTCTGCTATTAGTTAAAATCGAATTTTAAAATAAATTTCAGTTTTGCATTTCCACTTTTTCTGCTCTATCCAATGGTGGTATTTTATTTAAAATGCGACGTTTCGTTTTCGTAAAACCATCATTATATTTATTTGTTTTCAATACGTTCTTGGTGTTCCAATATCAAAATTTAAAAGCCGATTTTAATACAAATTTTATTATGTATCACACATTTAGGTTTAATCGTAATAAGGGTCTGAATTTTTAGAAATTTGATTAAAATAATTTACCCTACATTTAAGTTGATAATTTACTTAAATAAACCAAGCAGAACTTAAAAAACCCTAACATCACAACTCACATTTTTAAAATTTTAAATAGATATCGAAATTTTAAAGCCACTTTTATTTCAAAGTTTACATAATGGTTTAACTTTTATTTAAATATACGGACCTGTGTTTCTCAGAATTTGGTAAAAATGGTAAATTTTTCATTTTAGCTAATACATTAGCTAGGTAAAAAATAATAATTTAAAAATGCACAATTAATAAATGATCAAATAATTTACTTGTACAATAACATTTTTAATACGGAACTTGATTTAGCTTTTCCTACTCATGTAAATCAACAAGCAAAATATCTTTGATACTTTTTAACTGTAAATTATGTAAAATATCAGAAAAGCCATAAAAACCAATAATTAAGGTGGTAGCAAATTATTTGTTTTTCTTAACATCGGCAGTATGACGGTATGATCATTAACTTTGCCCATAATCATGCCAAATGTTTCTAAGTTGTTTTGCATTTGAGCAGATTAAGGATCTTACCATCATACCGTCAATGTTATGAAAAACAATTACTACTACCAAATTACAATTTGTTTTAGGGCTTTTCTGATATCTTAGATAAATTACAGTTAAAAATTATCAATGATGTCTTACTTCTTGTTAAATTTACCTGACTAGACAAAAGCCTAAACAGTCTCGTTTAAAATTTTATTGTTTAGGTCAATCATTTAATAATTTAATACTTCTGCATTATTTCAAAACTAATGTATTAGTTTAAATGTAGTTCAAGGTTCCATCTGAAAAGTCACCAAAAATATTTTACAGTCATGTATGGAGAGGCAGCTTTAACTCCATCCTGTCAATATCACATGTTTTGGGATCGGACTGCATGAACGCTTCCTTTTTGTCGGGCAGGTTTACCACAATGTTTAACATATAATTTCAAGAACACTTTGCCACAAATGGTAAGGATAGCAGTCATGAAACCATAAGGCTTAAACACATGCTTTTGGGTATCGGATTGGGCGGATTATGATGACCGACACCTGAAACGTTTGAAACTGACATGCTAGGTTAAACCTTGCTTCCATATATAGCGGTATGAATATTTGTAGACAGACTTGACTTTTATTTTAAAAGGAATTTTCCTAAAAAGAGTTTTTAAAGTGTTTATAATAAAGTTCATTTCACTACATGGCCCAGGGACTATTATACGGGGTGTCCGCTGGTTAATGGTACACAGAAAAAACCACAAATTCCTTGTTGTCAAAATATTGGAATTTAATAAAACATACCTATATGCAAAAGTTGATAATAGAAAAGATACAAGATGTCAAAGCGAAAATATATTTTTAATTTTTTCGAACACTTTTTATAGGTTTTGGATATTTTGGTAAAACTCCGTATTATATAGCTTATGTCAAAAACCTCTAGATACGAAGCTTTATTAAAATATTTAAAGGTATCAAAAACTATCAAAACTGACTGAAAATATTTTTACTTCTGTTACTTTCTTATTATCAATTTTTGATATCAGTATGTGTGGTTTAATCTTAATATTATTGGTATAAGGATCTATGGTTTCTATGTGTACCATTAATTAGCGACACCCTGTATAATACACAGAATCACATCTTTAGGTTTTTGCTTAAAACATTTTTAGTTATTAGTATTGTTGCTTCAACGGTTACTAGAATAAATAAAAGAGACAATATTCTTTATTTAATACAGTCCTTTTGCTTGCCCGTGCTGGAATATTCGTAATTAAACCTGGTGCGATTATAATAAAAATATTTAAAATAAAAGGGGTGGAGAAAGAACTACTTTAGCAGACTGTACTAATATTTTTACAATTAATAAATACAGAGTGGTCAAAAATATCCGTTAAAAATTTTGCGAAAAAACCCTAAAAGTCATTTTTATTATTTATTATTTAAGCATCAAAAATAAGGATGAGTTTGTACAAGGATGTCTATTTCAAAAATTGATAGTTTTTGAAATAGACAAAATTTTAAGAATTTAATATTTATCTATTCTAACAATGCTTTTCAGTACCGCTTAGTTTGGCTTCTAGTTGGCCAGCAAAATGCGGCGTCACAGACAACTACCCAGTACCTACCCGTACTTAAATGCATTGTTAGAATAGATAAATATTAAATCGGTAATATTTCGAAAGCTATAAATTTTTGGAATAGACATTCTTTTACAAACACACCCTTATTTTTAATGTCTAATAGGATAGGGTAACAAAAAGGGTTCCATTAAAAAAATGACTTTTAACGTTTTGTCGTTACATTTTTTAACGATTATTTTTGATTACTCTGTATTTATTAATAAATTGTGAAAATATTGATACAGTCTACTAAAAGTTTTTCTTTACAAGAAACCCAACCCCAACTCATATTAAAGGCTTTTGTTTAGAAGAAATTTATAATTATGTAATGGCTTGCAAATATCATTTTTGACATAAAATTTAAAATAAGTCAAAAAGGGTTTGACTTCGGTATAGAACATTATACATAAATTATGTTAAGAATTTTATGCGGAATCTAAAACATAAATATTATATAGGGTGTTTTATTTAAAATAACAAAACTGAAATTTATTTCCGGTATACCCGGAAGTGGTAAAGCTGTCAAAATATTTTAGTTGTATGTCCCTTACTGACTTTATAATGTTACCAAATTTTCAAATTTTTTTAAGGCGTACTTTTCGAGAAATTGATCGCGGCAGTTCTCGGTGAGACACCCTGTATATCCCCATAATTCCTAATAATTCCCCGTTATTTCCTATAATGCCCGATTGAAAAAAAAATTTAGATGGTTTTCGCCACGCTTGAAGCAGTATTAAGATTATTAAGAATTGTGGGAAACGACATTTACTAGAATGTGCTTTATAAATACTTTTTAAATACTTTTTAAATATACAGACTCTCCACGGATGGGGTTTACGGGAGGACAAATGGATAAAAAGTTTTATTTTTCGAGAATAAGTTATGTTTAATAAAAATGTTTGCGTTTAAAAAACATGATTTATGAATAGCAAATCTTGATTTTTATGCAAAAACGTACGCAACAACTTGAAAAACATGATTTTTCTCCAAGAGTAAACTTTATTTATTTTTAATTTTTAAGCAAAATATCATTTAGAAAATGTATTAAGAATAGCATTATGAATTACATAAAGATTGTTATAGAGGTATTAAAAAGCTTTATAAAATAATTTTGGAGCTATCAATTAAATATTTTAGTTTTTTAAATAAAATGACCTAAAAAACTGGTATAATTTGCTGTTAAAACACCTGCTTCCTCCAAATTCCTACACAACACGATTTTTCAGCTGTAAATGAATGTAATCAAGGCGTTTTCGCCAAATTATGGAGTTTAATAAAACTTTGTATTACTGTTTTTATCGATTATAAATGTTACTTTAAATAAACTTGTCCAATGACATTTTGCGTACCAATAAGAAATTAAGGTAGTGTACTTTTGGAGTAAAAATCCTGTTATTTAAGTTTTTGCGAACCCTGTATACAAAATTAACATTTTCTCTTCGCGAATCATATTTTTTAAGCAAAAATTTGTTTGTTGAATGTTTTTTTCGAAAATTTATTATTTGGTCTACTTTTCTCTTGTAAACCCCATCCGTGGACAGTCTGTATAAATTAAAGAAAATATGCTGTATCCTTAAAAATATTTAAGTTGTTTATTATAAAATCCTGTCAAGAGCAGTTTATTAAATTTTCGGTTTTTTATCTTTAGAGTTAATAAAGATTTTGGCCTAAAAATATAGTAATTAATAGCTTTTTAAAACAGTTATTTGTATTAAAACTTTAATACCTATATTTTGTTTAAAAATAGGTGCAGAAAAATGCTACCACAAATTTCTAAGGCTAAAATATGACAGTCTAACCCAACTTACAACTCCAAAAGTGGATGATTTCAAAAATACAGGGTGTTAGAAATTTGTTTTAATTTTACTTTTTTAGAAATATTTTTTTTAGCAATGAGTTGGCTCAAGGGGGTTTTGGAAGGTAGGGAATTAGAATTTGCTTTCAATTTTTTGGTAACCCTAGATGGCGTCACCTGCGCTAACTTAAACAAAATAAAAACAAAAGATACATACAGGGAGTTCTTGAACTAGATGAATATTTCTAAAAGTGTGAATCCGTAAGTGATTTTAATATGAAACGTTTAAGTAAACGTACGTCAGAAATATCATAACTTTTAGGGTACACACACAGCGGTAAAAAAATATATTTTTAAACTTTACCACCCTGTATCTCTGATAAGTAAAATGGTCTATTTTACTAACTGAAGTCAGCTAAATATTGATTTCCAGAAATATACATACTCTAAATACCTAACTTTTTAATAAATAACGATATTTACTTTTTTGCTAAAATGTGTGCCTCTTTATGCAATCAATTAGTAAAACCAATATAATTTTAATTTATTGATATTTATTTTTGCTAACATTACTTTAGATAATATTAACTAAAATGTTACATTTTCCATAAACAGTAGGTTTATTATGACCATAACATTTCATTAATAATAAACCCTTCATGTCAACATTAAATACGTAGTGTGAGGCTAACGTTAATAATAATAATCATAAAGTTTTGCTAATGAAAATTCATTGTCTATACATTATCAAATGTTAATTATAAATATAACATACCGATAATTGTAATGTAAATTATAATGAACATATGGATAATTGATTTATTTGATGGTAAGTTACGGCAAATTTTAAATAATCGTTGGGAACAATTTCAAATTTAATGTTGTTGTTAAGGTAGAAATCCACAATAATATTCCATGAATTTTTTTGTCGCGAGTCATAACTCTTAAGTTTTACTGTTAAAACACTCTTAATATTCGTAAAATATTGTATACATGTCGTAACAGAATATTCTAAAACCCACCACTTTGGTTTTGTTTAACACACTTTAATATCACAGGTAGGTCTTAATTTTAAAAAGATTTTTAATATCACAGGTCGTTTTTAATTTTAAAAATTATATCACAGTTTATCATTTATTGATTAATAATTATTCTTTCATCACAGGTCTATCACAGATATTCATTATTTAACTTTGATCACATTGAATAATGCACCAATACCGATTCCATTGCTTTCAAATCCCGATCCACTCTATTTTTAAATTGATTGATATTCAGAGATGCAACAGTATCTTCCTGTAAGCCATTCCATACATACACCACCCGATTCGTGATGAAGTTACGTCTTTTGTAGTTTGTTGCATCTCTCTTTTTCTAGCTTTTGGAGTGACCTCTCAAATCCCTGGTAATACTCAGATGAAACAAGTCCAAATCACAGGTGTAATAACCGCCTGTGATTTTAAAAACTTCAATCAGATCACCTCTCAGTCTTCTCTCTCTCAAGTTTGGTAGCCTCATTCTACTAAGTCGGGTAATATAATCTAAGTTCTTCAATTCTGGGGGTATTTTTGTAACCCGTCTCTGTACCCTTTCTATAAGCTCTATATCTTTTATGTAATATGGACTCCATATACACTGAGCATACTCAATTTTGGTCTTATATACGATTTATAAAGCTTTGTAATCATTTCAATCGAGTGATCACTAAAGGCCTTCTGTATGAGATAGATCATGATATTAGCCTTTTTAACCATCTCTGAGATGTGTGTCTCCCACTTCAAATCCTTAGTTACCACAACACCCAAATCTTTTTGTTCTTCCACAGATCTTAATGGTTCATTGTTTAGGTAGTATAATTTGAGTGGATTATTGGCACCTATATGCAGAACAGTGCACTTTCTCACATTCAGGGGAAGAAGCCAAGTCCTGGACCAGTTTTCCAACATGGACAAGTCCTGCAGCAGTTCATCATATTTATCTAGAGGGTTGCAATATATTTTAGTATCATCTGCGAACAGTGTTATGTTAGTTTTGATCATTTTTGCCAAATCACTTGTATATATTAGGAAAAGCAATGGACCCAGAACGGATCCCTGACATACTCCACTTGTTACGGCATGATCCCCTGAATAGTGTCCATTAACACGGACACAGAAGCGTCTATGGTTCAAAGGACTCTATCCAACGCAACAAATCTCCGCGCACTCCAAAATGCTCCAATTTTGACAAGAGCCTGCTATGCGGTACCTTGTCAAAAGCCTTTTCATAATCTAGATAGATAACATCAGTTGGCTGTCCCTCGTCATAATCCTTTATCCACTGATTTGTGCTTGAGAGTAAATTTGTAATTACTGATCGACCATAAAAAAAAACCATGCTGAGTTCAGGCAATACACCATTTCAACCATAAAGGTTCCCAATTCCTTGCGTTTAGGACTGCGTCAATTGCAGCTATGAATAAAGCTTGTTTAGCATTTTAAACTTAACATACATTTACCATATTGTGAAACACACAACCAAAGAATCTGTTTAATTTAATAACCAGAGTATTTTTACTTTACTCAGTAAGCAACTCACATGTAACTTTTTTACTCACTAATGAAAATTAATATTTTAAAACCTTGATAAAAATCAAGGTTAGTTTATATTTTTAAGGTTGCGACATATCCTCAACTTTTAGGCGGTTCGAGGTCGGGGACGCATGGAAGGGCACTCTACGGAGAAAAGTTGGCAAGACTGGGTAAAATCAAAGCTGATGATCAATCCAGTGGCGTCTAGAATTTGCGCATTTCATTTTGCATTGTTTTGGAAGTGATATTTGTTGAAAAATGTAATTCCAAATGTTTTTTATTTAAAGTAAAAGAATTTACAACTTATTAATAATTAGAAACTGTTGTGTAAACGGTTGTTCTAATAATACAATAAACTGTATATCTCCGGCACTAAACAACATGGCCGAAAAATGGGAGATGTGACGTCATAACACGTCAAAGCAATATGGCCGAATGTCGTGACCTGATATAGATCGACTTTGGATAAAAATTTAGAATGCAGTACCACTATACACACATTAATATTGCTGCTGATTTATTAGTTAATTGCTGTAACAAAGTTGTCTTCTCGACTAGACTATGAATCGTGTCCGACAATAGTAGAATGTGTGCGGCTAACCTAAAGTAATGTTTAATGTAGGTCGGCCGTACACATTCTACATTCAACAGACACGATTCTTAGTCTAGTCGAGAAGTTGATTACCTGCAAAAATAGTAACAAGTTTTCAATAAATATGGATGATGGCTTGAACGATTCGGAATGGTATCTGGAAAAAGATGCATTTAGATTTTTTCTGCAAAACAATATTATAGTTATATCAAGAAATTGAGACAAAAATAACCTTGCAGCTTTTTGCCAAAATCTCAGAAAGTATAAGTGACTAGCTAAAATATTATAAAGGTTTATGAAAGAGCAGGAAATTTTGTTACAAAAGTTTTCAATTCTTGGAGGTCTGGCTGCAATATTTATATTTTTTTATTAATGCTAAGAAGCTGTTTTTGCGCGGCGGTTTCGACATGCGCAATCCGCCACAGAAGTAAGCATAGGGTTTAAGTTTCTTTCTGCAATTAAATAATTATTTAAAAATTTGCACAAATTAAAATGTCACTAGAATTTGCGGAAATAAAAGTTGGATCAACATTTTTAAGAAATTAATAATTTATTTGCTAATTATTACTTTATAAACGGGTTTAGGTTGTCATAGAAGGCGGTATAAAAGTTAAAATATTTTATCCATAAATTAATAACTTTTGAAAATAAAAAGACTTTTAGTTAGGTATATAATAAAGTTAAGCGAAAAAAAAACAGGATTCTCTCTTGTTAAAGAAAACAGTGAATACAGTTACGCCCTGTAGCTCCAAAACGAATCAAGTAAGCCATGGTTTCCTTTTATCATTGAAATTGTTTTAAAAATTTAAATCGAGATTGCGAAATCAGATTTGTTCAATCTCGTTTAGTTTTCGCTATACCCGCCAACGGAAAGGCGCCACCCTGTACATATATAACATATGTATATCAAAATCATTATTTTTAAACTATTTTATTTTTAAATTAAAAAGTTTAAAATTAAGAAAGTATTTACGAATAAAAATAAGTGATAAAAGACTATTCTGGCACTAACCTCTATAAAAAATGATATTTGTGATAGCTTAAATACAAAATATATGGATAAAGATTTTGATAACAAAAAGGCCAGCAAAATTAGATTTCAGGAAATACCTATGCTTTAATTTTTTTATTTATTAAGTTTCATTTTATTTTTACTTTTGTAACGTTAGTAATATTTATAGGTTTTTTATTTAGTAAATTTTGTTGTCTTTTTGTTTAATGCTATAATGAAATTATTATTAAAAGTACAAACCGTATACTACTTTATTAATTTCAGTAAGTTATAAAATAAGTCATATAAAGGGGCTCGTTTTAAAGTTATTGTTGTATTATATTTAAAAATTAGTACAGTGGTAAAACTGGACCTTCTATATTCATGAATATCATTTTTGACGACAAAAAAACGTCAAGGAGAGGAAATAAGGAAATTTAATTAGAACACATCGCAAATGCAATTCCTAAATTTAAAATGTCCAGTTACTCCCTGTACCAATTTTGACAAATTTTGGTTGGATCCTTTTAAGATAATTGTCCATACCTGGTCGTTTCTGTATTCAAGCTTGATGTCATCTCTTCGAAATTGACAGGAGTAAAAAGCGATAATATCAGGTCATAATAAAGTTAATACTAGCAATTATATATTCCATTTAAAATTTTAAAATTCCCCCACCTAGAGAAAGCTATAAACTTGGCAACCTTGAAAATATTATTTTAAATTTTTTATGTTCAGTGACCCCTTTGCACAAAATTTGATTTATTTATATTTAATGGTTGCTGAGATAATCCACCGTTTCGGTTTTTTCTACTAACCCTGTATAACTGATCTATTAAAAAGTATAAGTGGAGGTTAAACACTTGAAAACAATGCCCCTTATATGGCAAATTTACCAAAAGACATTCTGTTAAAGGGGCGACTAATATTTTTTTGCATCAGAGCGCAAGTCACCTCGGGAACGGCCCTAGGGATACTTAATATACTTAAACCTAATAAGTTAAACTGACCATATATTTTTAAACATAAATAATTTAAATCCTTATTGTCTTGGTCATTTGGTAAATCAGATTAAAAATCTTAATTTCTTTTATAACAATGAAGGCGGCATTAAATTTAGCAGGATAATTACCACAACAAAGCCCTCAAAAGAGCTGAATTTAAATAATTCATAAAACAATTAGACCCAAATAGGTAAAATTCCGTAATCTGGATTTGGTCCCAATGTTAGAACATTTCAAGCAGTCCTTTGTTTTGCCGAAAATATGGTAATTTATTTTAGCAATTATTCCCTTCTTTGCTTTGTACCTGTTTTACGCGCCTGATCTATTTAAAACAATAAAGTTTACATACTTTTACAGCTGTCTGAATTATAATTATAATAATTTTCGGTTATAGTTTGCCCATATGAAAGGTATTGTTCATATTTTACCAGTTTTTACAGGAAAAATAAACAATTATAGATAAATTTATAATACAGTAACCTTACGTGGAATAAAACATACTTAATTAAAATTCAGTGATTGTTTGGGGAGGCCCAAAAATTAGGGTATATTTTTTTAGCGCAGGGTTTTCTCTCCCGCGTCGGACGGAACACGCTGACAGAATACCACTGCCTACATAGACAATAAAATAAGATGAACCTGTTTTTCTACAACCTCCTTCCAATTCCATTGTTTATAGGGGCAGCGGGACGAATAGCCAGACAGCCATAAGGGCAATCAGTTTATGCAAAATCAGCTCTAAGCTGGTGCAGGACTGCGTAATCGCCCTGGAAAAAGTGGGTGCGTCCAACAAGCCAACTATTGCCTGGGTACCGTGACACGAGGGCCACGAAGACAATGAGGAAGCTGATAAATTGGCAAATAAGGGGTTCGGCAGAATAATAGTAGGTTCTGAGCTCTACGGTGGTATTTCATCATGCCAAGTAAAGTTATTAATTAGATCATGGATCATGAGAGAATCTTAAGACTTGTGGATAAGAATACCCGGACAGCGTCAAGCAAACACATTTTTAAGACATACTTGCAATTTACGAAAGAGCTTTTGGATTACAATCGGAAAGCAGTAAGAATAATAGTGGATCAAATAACAGGTTATGGCAGGCTAAATAAACACCTGAAAATATAGCCTGACAGAAGAAAACCTATGCAGGTTCTGCCAGGAAAAAGAAGAAACCGTAGAACACGAATACCTCCAGGCTAATCTAATCTAATTTAATGGGCAGCGGTATTCCGTCGACGTGTTCCGTCCGACGCGGCAGATAAAACCGGTCGCTAGGAATCGTACCTTAAACCTTAAACCGACGATCATCATCTTCATTATTTCAAATAAAAACACCTTTTTTATTAAAATTCAATAAATATTTTATTAAATTCTAACTATATTTCATATGCATTGTTCTACACCTTAACTCAAAAGTTATCGTAAAATTTACCATCGATTTCTAAAGACATGTCAGGGTCAAATCACACTTGGCGCTCAGGTCTCGGTACGCTTACGGACCGATCAAATATCTTACATGCTATTTAAATAATATTCAAGGTCATTTATTTAAAAAGCACGTAAAATGATTTGATCGGTCCGTGAGCGTACCGAGACCTGAGCGTCTAGTGTGCTTACCTTAAGTTAAAACAAATTAATTAAAAATTGAGGGGTTTATTTTTTTAATAAAACCTTCAAACACATCAAATTAATTTTTTTGCAAAGGATTTTTTTTTCAATTTTATGTGGCCCAAAAATAATCTAACTACCAACTTAATTTTTTTAATTAGGGCCACCTTTTTTTATACTATATATTTTTAACTGCTTTTAAATGAAGGAGGTTATCAATTTGCCTGTATGTTTTTTTTGTGTATATGCGATTACTTCGTCAATTGTGGACCGATTTTAAAAATTCTTTTTATTTGAAAGAGTGCACTAGCTGGCGGTGGCCCCATAAAAAGACCAAGTCGGGATTGCGAAAGAGAAAAGAACCAGATTTACAGTTTTTTCTGCCGTACGTTGTTCGTGCGGCAAAGCTGCCTCTATATTGGTATATGCCCAAATATCAAGGATGCATTTGGAATCAACAAACTTGAAGTAAAATTTACCCCATTGACCAAACTGAAAAAGAAACTACAGTAAAACGCGCAGATTTATTTAATTTAATTGATTGATATTGGGGGAGGTCATGGTTAGTTTTGGTTGATTGAACATTTTTTTGCGCGTTTTATTAAAAATTTAAAAAATAAAATATTAAACTAAGCAGAACTAATTTTGACCCCCAATATAACAGTGTTGCATGACAGTCTGTAACGTTTTAAACCAATCAACTTACACGTCCCTGTGGTTGGTAGTATTATGTAATGTATGTTTACCAATTTAATACTAATAATTATAATTTATAAAATAAAAAATATAGTAAAAGGCGAAAAATAAACACTTTTAAAAAAATTTAACTGACTTCAAAAATAAATAAGTCACAAAAAAATAAACAAAAATAAAAGGAAAATTAAGTCGGGTAGTAACATATACGCCAAACTACTAAATGTTAAAAACTAAGTAAGCAAGAGCTTTATAAACTTGAATACCATATGTTACTACCTGACTTATTTTTTTAAATTTAATATTAAATTTTGCGTCGAATTTTAACTGTTTTATATACCATGTTTCAGACCCTAAGTCAACAGTTTCGAGACATTTACTAATGCGAAAAATTTAAAGCGGAAAAAAAAGCTTGATTTTTGTCACCTATTTTTAAGTCTCCCTGTTATTAATAAAGAGTTTACCAATTGGAGCGTCAGAACTTTAAAATATTACTGTAGCAACACTGCTTAGAATTGTGTCACCAAATTTATTTTACCATAAAAAAGGCAGCCTTGTATAAAGATAGAACTTCCAAGTGTTTTTGTAAAAACAATTTAAACTAAATTACGTGTCCTGTAAAAATGGTCAATTTTGTGATAAATGTTAAATTTACTTGGTACAAAAGATATTGTAAAAATTTATTAAAAAATTTAAAAATGTATAAAAAATAGATGTGTCTGTTTAAAAAAGGAAGTTGGTGATCACGACTTATGTTTAAAACACTTTGTTTACATGAATTTACCATTAAAAACGGAAGCCATATACAAAAATGGACGAAACGGACTGTTGACCATATTTATAGGCATAGCTCATAAAACAGTTAGAACTCAAAAATATAAAATCTGTGTTTTCATGTAAAACATTTTTGTTAGTTTATGCTAATCACTTATTTTTGGGCCTCCTTCTATACATGAATTTACCATGAAAAGAACTACAGCCAAAAATATAGATTAACGTGGTTGAGCGTTTCTTGAAAAAACAAACCATTAAATTTTAAATAACTTTGTTTTAACCGACGCGACCTTTCTGTATAAATAAAGTCTTTTTACTTTTCTAAACTTTACAATATCATTTTTTAATGCACAATTTAGGTATGTTATTTATTTAAAAATACACCAAAAATATTTTCTTTATTTTCTTCGGCAGAACAAGAGTTTATAGTCTTATTTACAGGGTTTTCATTTATATTTTGCCACTCACTTACAACGATAACTAAAAAGATATATAGAAATAATTATAAATTTTTTATAGTTATTTGTTTACTATCTTTTAAGCATAACAAAAGAAACAAATGTACATAAAAAAGTTTAAAAATCTTAAGAGGTAAGGTTTTTTTAAAGACACACCCTGTATATTATGTTACCAATAAAAATGTCCTTAAATAGCTTTTAGAAAATGCCACATATCTATTTTAAATAGTTTTAAACTATTAAAAATGGATATACAGTGTGGATAGATTTTGGGAAAACTGGTCTCATGGTCCAAAACTGAAAAATACAAAATTTTACTCCAATTGGTATAATACAGGGTGAGTTATAACTAAAAATATAAAAAATGCTTAACAAATAACTACTTTTATTTATTAAAATAGAACAAAATTATATAAGTAAATGTTGTAAAGAAATTTAATTTTAATTTTATTGTCAAAATTTTATGTTAAAGCATAAGAGTAAAGAAAAACTGTAATTGTCAATTTTCTGCATTACGCATTACTAGGTAAAAAATGGAACAAGAAAAAGCAAAATTTAAAAGAAAATTTATTAAGTTTCATTATTTTTTAAAAATTTGCTGCCTCAAGAGTTAAGTCCAGAATTTATGAAACTTAATGCATTATTTAGAAAACCGACAAAAATATTATTTTACTTTAATTCTTTACCTTTAAATTTTAACATAAAATTTAATTGTCTACAACATTTACATACAATACGTATACAATTTCGTCCTATTTTTAATAATAAAGGTATTTTACTCCTGGTCATTTTTTATATTTTTAGTTATAACTCCACAGTATATTACCAATCGGGGTAAAATTTTGTATTTATCAGTTTTGGGCCTTACGAGTTTTCCCCAAACGACGCGACGTTTAAAAATTTCAAAATTTATGGTTCATGTGTCCTCTTGTAACACCTATCCTGAGACGCATTGTATTTAATGTGTATTTTTAAAGCTCTTTTAAAGTTTTTTAATGATGGCATTTTATACAAAGTGTTCTATTTAAAATAAAAATAAAAAATAAAAATTTCTAAAACACTTTTTTTTGAAAACGATGCATTTTCGGACACATGTTTATATAAAAACTTTTTTATATGGAATTAGTTTAGAACTACGCCTTTAATTTTTTTACCGCAACCTCCCCCGTGGCGCAGTGGACAGAGCTTTGTTCTCCGAAGCCAGAGGTCGCCGGTTGGATTCCCAGCGGGGAGACATATTTAGGTAGTAGTTATTTAGGAATAACGACTGTGGTGGCACTACCGCGTTATCTCAAAGGTGCTGTGAAATGCATAACTTCATGTTTCAGTGCTTGGACAACGTTGACGGAACAGGGGTCTCGATGGGTTAAACATCTAATAACCCGAAACCTACGGTACTCTGGTATTTAGGCCTATGCCTTCGTGGGATGTCAAAACGATAAAGAAAATGGAAACACCTTGTATGTAGGTGAATACTTTGTCTTTAAAAAACCAAAGGTAATGGTACTTGCAATTAAACCGAAAATAAGTATAAAGATAAAATACTGTTAAAAAATTTTCATATCATATTGTTAAATTGTTAAAAGACTATATAAAAAGAAATAAAAAAAATTAAAAGGCTTACAATATTCTGTGTCTCCCTGTACTTTAAAGCAACATTAAAAACATTAAATATAATTGTAAAAAATTCAGATAATAAAATTTGGCAATAAAAGGTTCACCAACTTCTTTTATAAAGTATTCTTTTGTTTATTACCCAGAGATTTAAGACCTTAAACGTGACCTACTACATCCCTATATTTCCCTGAAAAATGTAGGCCGCTATGAAACTCAATTTCAAACTCTAGGCTCTGGCAGGTGAATATGCGGATCAATATACATACCTGCTTCATCTTTACCGGATGTACATGAGAAATTCTTTAAAAATGAGAAAAATGTGTCTTACATGTCAATTTAGCTTTTTATGGTCCGTTAGTTGAGTCAATAAAGTAAAACAGGCAATCGTCAAAAGTTCTCAATATCAGCTGCTATTTTAATTTTCTTTTTTCAGTTTTCTATATTATTTAAAATAAGAAACTTCCTAAATAGGGAAAGTAATTATTTGTATTAAAAAAAAATGTATTTTTACAGGATGTCTATCAACTTTTCCTACACATTTTATGGGGTGATTCTCTATGGTAGGGGAGCACTGATATCGATGGATTGCTAATTTTATAACCTGCGCGAAACAAAAGTTACATTTCATGAGCGAAAAAACCGGTTTGTGCGCAAGCCAGTTGATGAGTAAATGCACCCGGCATCAAACAAACTATCCGCATTATAAGAAAAAAATTTGTTGACGGCGTCCTGGTTTTCTGTTCGAAGTACGGTAGCTAATGAGCGTTATACGGTCCGACCGCGGACGAAGGGTAATGGGTGCCGGTGTTTGTATTTTGCCACGGCTTTTAAGTGCGCATGTTCGTCCACCCACTGCGCGAGGTCGTAAAAATCCGAAAAATGCTTCTTGCCACTGCGGATCTAAATGTAGGTTATCTATGTAGGGGAGCCCAAGAGGGGATTTCGGAATTTACTACAGCGCGGCAGATTACTATACCGGAGGATACCTTGTACCCGGTTAAGTACCTCCACCAAATATGACCTCCGTATACAGGGCCGATCATAAAAAACAAAAATATATCCATCAGAAATTGTCGAGCGCGTCAGATTAGGATAGGGTAAGTAAATTACATGCTAAACAGTGTATATTCCATTAATCTGACAATTTGATAGTGATGTAAAGGAAACAGAAAGCTACAAAAAAAAACGTCAGATTACCATTTTCGAACGTATTAATTTGTTAATTTTAAAGAAAATAATTTAGGGATACCTAAAAATATATAATACGATACGACCCGAACGATTTCCACAGGCCGAAATAATAATAGTATTTTTTTGAAATATTTAAAAGTCTATAGCCGCTTCCCCCACCGATGAAAGCTATACATTATATAACTTTTTTTTCTTCTAATTATCTAAGCTTTGCAACTCAATAGGTCTCTATGACGCTCGAGTAAATCCACATTTAGCATCGTGGGCTCCCCACTACTAAGGAAAAATAGGAAGAAAACTTTAAATAAATAAACTGCTGCTTAATTCAACTGCAACTGGCAATTTTTTGGTATATTTCAAATCGTTATAGCTCTTAAATTAAATACGATAAAAAAATGCGGTTTTTACTGTTTTGTAGAAAAACTTTTTTTAGAAAAAAAATGGCTATTCCAATTTAAGTAAAGTTTTTCTTGTTTTCATTCTACAGGGTGAAAAAAGTCCTATTTTTTACAAAAACTTTGTTAAGAGCGACATTCTACATAAAAAAAATTGTTGTTTAATTATATGGCGTTATTTAGTAGACCAGTCCAAAGAAACAATTTTCTCAGAGTTTTGATATCTGCTTCATTTTTCGAAGATATTTGTTTTTAAATGATTTTTTTAATATTGTCCTTCCTGTATTTAAGAGTTTATTAAAGAGGTCAATTTTTTCAGATAATTTTAAAAGTATCCGTTAAAAACTGTATTAAAAATGTATTTAAAAAGATAAATATTAACGCGTCAGTAGCGTCGCAAATAAAATAAAATTTTAATTTGATAATTAATAAGTTTTTAAAGTTTCCGTAAGCACAACATATTCTGTATTCAAAAGTTCAATTGTTTTTACAATTTTTAAAAATATGGACATCTATCTCGGGACGGTTTTTTACTTTTGCAAGGAAAAAGTTATCAGTGGCGTAGATATAATATATTTTTAATGCTCTTTTTACATACCAGAGTATTATCGCATTGTAATAATTGGTAGTTTTCATTATTTTAGGGTTTTTATTGATTTACTTAGAACACACGTTTACACTTTTAAATATCTTATTATTTTTTGGAAAAAAACATACAGGGTGTTTCAAAAATCATGGATTCCACATTTGTATTTTTTTTAAAGGAAAGCAGAGTTTTAATTTTTAGATAATTAGAAAAAAAAGTTCAAATAAATTTATGTTCTGACAGTCTTAACTGTTAAGGGGTGGTAAAGTTTAATAATCTATTTTTTTTCTTTTTTAATCTATGATACCACTTTACAAATTTTAATGAAATTTGGTACAGAGCCACTTTACATTAGGTGACATTTTTATTGTAAAATAAACTTTGTATTTCATTTAGTGGCGTTCGAGCGGGATTTAAACTAAATATAATAAAAGAGAAGTATAGTACGCCACTGATTTTTTGAAACAAAAATTATTTTTATAATTTAAGTTTTTGCTTAATAAAATATGAACCATTTCTCCTCATGTTCATATGGGTATCATGAGGTATTTAGTAGAAGATAGTAAAAAAGAAAAACCTTACATAAAATTTGTTTAAAAGTAAATGAAAATTATAAAAATAATTTTGTTACAACAAAACCAGTGGCTTACTTAATTTTTCCGCTCAAACGCCACTGAAAATATAAAATATATTTTTCCTCAGAAAATACCCCTTAATGTGAAGTGGCTCTGTTCCAAAGTCCATTAAAATTTCTATAGTGGTCCCCCAGATACTATAAAAAAACCTATATTTTTCTTAAAGTTCACCTTCATCATCTTAAATGTTAAGACAGTCAGAACCTAAGTTTATTTGAACTTTCTTTTAAATCATCTAAGGATTAAAACTCTGCTTTCCGTTAAAAAAAATACAAATGTGGAATCTATGATTTTAAATCCTAAAATAATCCGAATAAACAAATATTACGGCGATGCGATAGTCCTCTTGTAAGTAAAAAGAGCATTAAGAAAAATATTATGTTTACGCCACTGATAACTTTTTCAAAAAATAAAAACCGTCCCAAGATAAATGTCCAAATTTTTTAAAAATTGTAAAAACAATTGAACTTTTGAATACATAAATTACGGAAACTTTGAGAACTTATTAATTACCAAAATAAAATTTTATTACATTTGCGACGCTACTGACGCTTTCTAATACAGTTTTAAACGGGTACTTTTAAGTTATCGGAAAAAAATGTACCTCTCGAATAAACTGTTAAATACAGGAAGGACAATAATTAAAAAAATCAATTTAAAAAAAATAATATCTTGAAAAATAAAGCAGATATCAAAACTCTGAGAAACTTGTTTTTTTTGGAATGGTGTTCTAAATAACACCATATAATTAAAAACATTTTTTTGGTATGTAGACTGTCGCTCTTGACAAAATTTTTGTAAAATATAGGACTTTTCTTTCACACCCTGTAGAATAGAAACAAGAGAAACTTTACGTAATTTTGAATGGCTCGCATTTTGTTATTGCATTTTGTTTAAGAGTAATAGTGATTAAAAATAATTAAGCATCAGTTTATTTGTCCTAAATATTTTACTTCTGGAACTACAAGGTTTTATAACATTTATACCAATACAGATATTTTTAAAAAATTTGAAAGGCATCTTCTCTGTATTAAAAGACACATTTTTTGTATGTACAAGAAAACATATTTTTTTATCAGTGTCGTCTGTGAGGGATTTACTGCAAATATTTCTTAGGAAAAAATGGTATGCCACTGTATTTTCTTAACAAAAAATAATATTTCGGATATCCGTTAAGCTTCAAAAAAATTGGTTTTTAAACTTTTTTTTATTAATCTATATTCACGTAAGAAAACAAATTCTCGTCGTGCTTAAATTGCTATTGATTAAGTATAGTATGGTGGTTGAGTGGATTACTTACTTGGCTCTACCAATCATTACATGAATTTTACATAAAACATTGATGTATTGACCAATCTTTTGCGTAGAAAATTAGTTTGATTTTAATAATATGTAAAAGGTAATTTATTATTTACTGTAAGTTAGATATTAATTATATTAAATGACCATGCTAAGAAATGTTTTAATTTACACGTAAACCCCATCGTTAACATAATTATTAGAGGAAGTTAAAAAATTTTTATCAAGAAAAAATTTATAAAGAGTAGTGTTTTGTTTTAAAAAGACACAGCAGCGCTTTTTTCTAGTAAGTAAAAATTTAATGGGCATTTTATTTTTAATTTAGGAGACGCGGCGGCATGCATTGTTTCTAAAAGTATTTACCGTGAGTACCTACGGACTACCCCAGTATTTTGTACCTTAAAACATTTCTTTCATGCTTAGAAGATTTTTCTAAATTTCTCTAAAATATCTAATCTGGTATAAAAAGTTATATTTTTTTCTTATTTTAACACCCTGTGGTTACGAGGTAGGACTTTTAAGACATATGTGGATAAAAAGTTATTTTTATTAATAAATATAATCATCCCTTAAAGTTTGTAGGAAGAATTTTTGCACCCTGTATATATAACATATATGTTGTTTAAAAAATTAAAACTAATTTTCCCCCTCTGAGAGGTTTCTATTTTTAATCAATATAAAAAACAAATAGATAAAAAGAATATTAAAATCGGAGCTATTATTAAGGATTTTCATCAAAAGGCTTCACTGTTTCGACTACCCAAATCAAAGTTTTAGCTTTATAAAAAATCGATTAAAAGATATACCTGCCTTAATATTTGCTAAAAGCAAACAATTTTGGATGTTCTTTAAGTGCTTAAATTATACAGGATGTTACAGAATAAGATGCTGATCTTTAAAGGTGTTAATCATTAACTGATTTTAGAAAAAATAATAAGTAAAGCTATCTTTTGAGCTACGGCAGGGTGCTAAAATCTTAAGTAAGGAATTCCTGTATGAAATTTTTCAAAAATATTGATTATTAAAGTACCGCAAAATTTTTAAAATGTAATGATAACATAATTTACCCAATTATGTTCATAAAATAATTAAACTTATATTTTCTTACTAATAAATTTACCATGCATTACTTTTTTTCGCAAAAATCAAATGTGGAATGAAAAAGTCAAAAAATTAAATTTGTTTTAAAATAAAGAGAAATTATAAAAAAAGTGTATATTTTACGAAAAAGCAGTGGCGTACATATTTTTTTTTAAACATATTTAGTCTTCTTTAGGTTTTCCTATACAAACGCCACTGGTTAAACTTAAAAATAAACTTCTACATCAAAAAATATTAAACAACATATTTATAACTTATTAAAATAAATTGCAAACTTTGACATCGTGTCGTGCTCGACTGAATTGCGTTAGATCGGTATAATTTGCCTTAAGGAGTTTGTGGTGATATTGTGTACAGCCCTGATAGAGACACCCTGTATTTTTCATAGCACAAAATTGCATATATGAACGTAATTTCAAGTTCTAAATATTTATTGTTTTAAACATTTTCAATACTTGCAAAAATACAGGTACTTTACTCTTATCAGAAATCGCTCAAACCCGTAAATGACTGATACAATTTGATATCTGATGGTTGCCTTTAAGGTTCGAATCATGCAGAGGATTTAATAAAAAATTAGTTTATTTCGTAAACTTGATAATAAATAAGTTATCAGTAAAACATTTTTTTAAAATCAAGCTTTTATTTAAATGCACTTAAAGGAATAAAATTGATTTTTTATAACTTTTATTACTAAAATACTTTAATTTAAATTGTTGTTATTACGACTAACCGTATAGGATGTTCGGATTTCGTTGCAATTGCAGGGTATCTTGGTTATTATTAGAAATAAAGACTTGCGGTTTTTGCGAACTGTTGCTACTTTTTTATAAAAAAAAAACACTAAAAACTGTTTTAGACTTTTAGTTTTTGACATACGATTTTTTTTTCATTTTTGAACCCCCTTTGTATTTTAGTTGTCTAACCTACAACAAAAGTAAACACCAATAATATTTGTTAATATTTACGTAAAAACAAGTGGTGTAGTTATATTTTTTATTTTTATTATTATTTTTTTGAACCAAAAATTTGATTTTTCCCATTAAAAATCTGAGTTTTAACTATTTTATCTTGCTCAGCATCCCTATTAACCTGTCGCGTCGGTTCCTCAAGTTAGTCACTTATTAATTAAATAAAAACTGAATATTTTAGATCGCGCCACTGTTTTGTACTCAAAACATTGACCAAAATTAGTATGGAAAAACTTTCGTTTTAAAACAAAATACTGAAAAAGTACTTATGTATGAAACTGATACCTTTAAAATTAAAATTTCAATAATATCTTTGGTAACAGTTTCATACACGGGTTTGTACTATTTTGTCTAAAATAAAATGTTTTTAAAAATCATTAAGACATACTGATTTTGAACACGTTTGCAATAAAGTTTCTTAAAATTATTTAGTTTTTAATTTATAGTATTAATAGTAATAATAATGATTAAAAATGAACAAACTTGAGGAACCGAGAGGTGAATAGGTATGCTGGGCGAAATTAAATGGTTAAAACTCAGGTCTTGCTGTAAAATATAAATAAGTGATAAACTTAGAACTAATTTTTTTATAATTTGGTTACGAAGTCTTTATTATGGCCCACTATGCAAAATTTAATTTAGAAATTAAAAATGTAAATTTTGGGCCTAAATATAAAAAATCACTATTAGGTTTTGTATATTTTTATAAAGCTCTCACTCTCTTTATTTCCTAAATAAGAAATATACTGGATGTTACATAGGAAAAATCATATGCTTGGTTTATGTCTCAAAAAATATAAATTATAAAAAATATATAACCACACCTAGTAGATTCTACGTAAAATATCTAATATCAGTTTTTACTTTTGTTGTGAGTTACAAGGCAACTGAAATACAGGAGGGGTATTAAAATGAAGAAAATATCGCCCTGTATCTTAAAAACTAAGGGCCATAAAAATAGTTCGATGATATTGTAAACACCCTGTTTAAGGGGTATGTAAGTTTTAATAATTTTATTATTTATTTAATTATTTTGATAATGAAAAAAATACATCTTGAAGTAAAACATATAACACTTTAAAATAATGTCAAAGCTTAGACCTCGAACCGGCAAGGTAAATTTCTAGCTCGAATGGGCAAGGTCGTAAACGTGCTAAGTCACCAAAAAACCGAGTTCAACTTTGTATATAAACAGAGTTATCCAAGAATGCAAGGGAGAAGTAGGTTGTAAAAGTGAAGTCAAGTAAAAAGTTAAAGTTTTAGTTAAGCCCCCGGACGGGCTACCTCTAGTGGGGGTATGCCCGTACTAAATTTAGTTAGTCAAATAAGTTTAGTTACTTTTTAAACAATGCAAAGTTGTTTTCATGTTCCACCGGTCTGATGGTTCCAGAAGTATATGGTATATGTCATATGGTAGATTTGTTCCCAGTGACGTTAGTTGACCCTATGTATATTTCAAAATTATACGTCATAATATCTTTTGTTTTATTAAAAAGTAGCCACAATTCGCAAAAACCGTAAGTCTCTATCTCTAATAATAACGAAGATACCCTGCAATTGAAACGAAATTCGGACACCCTGTACATACTACAGGTGCATTATAAGTTCTTAAACAAAATCAATACATTTTAATTGCTCTATTTGATGTACTGTTATTATAGTTATTAAGTTTGGTATTATAAAATAATAAATATTATTAAGGGTATAAATTATTTACAAATAACTTCCATGTAAACAGCACATTAAACAGAGCGATTAAATATTATTATTATTTTTGAACTTATAGTCACCCTGTAGGATGTACAACCATAAATAAAAATTATTACATTAAACTTATAGCTTCACTTTTCCTTAGATTTTTTTAATGGTCTTGTTAACCTAATTATTTAAAGAGATATGGTCATTTAAATTTTTGCATTTTTGTATTGAAGCTTATTGAAAAAATCAAAATCAAATCAATATGCGATAATTTTTGTGAATGTGACAGATTCTATTAGTGTTAGTCATAAGTTAACAAATACAACAATACACAACCCCAATTTAAAAGTAAATTTGAATCTAAATATATTTGAAAGAATTTCCCAATCTTGATAAACTTTGTGAACTGTGGATGAGGTTAACTAAACTTTTAGGGTAGTTAGAAGTCAAATTAAATCAAATTTGATATACTAATAATTCCGGTAGTTTTAATATACTATGAGCATAGGTTTCTATTTTTTAAAAGAAAAGTATTAACAAGATGATAATAATCTAAATGAGGTAATTTAACAAAAGCTATATTACTAGTTTACAAAACAAATATAATAAATTCATTGGTTTATAGTTATGTAATTTTTTAAAGCAATTTTTTAAGAGAATAATATTATAAGTTATGTTATTTTAATCAAGTTAGGACCTTCTCGGACAGCATGTTCCACAAAGAAATCTTTAGGAATAAAAAAAAACAAAAGTGGAAAGTTCGAAGAGTTCATTTAAATGGGTGCATGGTAAATCATACGTGCTGATCTTCTCTGTTGGGAGCTGCAAGTAGAGAAATCACATTGGCCAATTCCTTGAAGCAGAAGCTGAAAGTTAAAAGCGATTAATTTTCTATAGCCACAAGGCAAAAGAGGGAAGTCTGTAAGCAAATAACTAATAATAAGGTAAACAGCTCTTTTTCAAATCAAATTAGGAATGCTGAAGGTTGTAAAAACACCATTTCCTAGATATAAAAACAATATTCCAGAAGGGGTTGGATTTGGGATACATACAAAGTGTATGTTTTGGTTGCATTAAATTGGACGACATAAACATAAATGAAGTTGCTTCTGGAACAGAGAAGGTCGTTGATTAAACATTTTTATATATACCAAGGTACATTTTATGGTCTATTTGAAAATAATTTTATTTTCCCTTATTGTGTAGTCCTTGGTAAATTTTAAAATTTAAGTTTAAAGTCTATAGATGCCTTATTGATTGCCATGAATTATTGTCACAAATAAATGTCTCACTTTCTTTTAGATCTTTTAGACCCACGTTTTACTTATCTATACCTTTTACTAATGTTGTGATTAAAACGCCAGCATTTTAAGGTAGACGCCTTTTTAATGAGACTTGTTACGACATTGATTAATACGATCTCTCTCTAATTCAGTTTAGTAAAATTTCGAAACATAGGTTTTTGTGAACTGCTAAAATTAATTTCATACAAGGTACCGCAATTGACAGTAAATAATTTATAAATATTTTAATAGCAAAAAAAACACAACACTAGATTCCACATAAATGAAAGAAAAACCTTTGGCTAGTGTTAAAACCTGCATCTCCAGATCGCACGGTATTCGACTGATGCAAGATTTTTTTCTTATTTAAAAAAATATTATTGCTTTAATCCGTTCTTAATGACAAATGTCTTAAACATATAAAAATAAATAAATCAAGAAGGTTTGGAGTAATGGCCCTCAGGGCAGTATTTTTATATTTCCACGACGTGCTTTATTTAAAATATTACAATGGTCCTGCTTTTCTAAGGACGTTTGTAAAAAGAAATATGAAAAATAAACGAGAATAAAATTATGCCCTTTTGTCGAGGCAGCTTCCCGGTCCTTCTGCTCCGGGCAATCAATTTTTGCGTCACGGCACAAGCAGTTGAAAAAGCAACAGCGAGTTTTATGAATATTTTCAAATATTTATCTCGGTGCGAATGGCTTAGGGCCAAAGTTTAAGTATTAAAGCACAAAATATATAAACAATAAAACAATATTAAAATAGTCAACAGATTCTTTTAAGTTTGTAAAAAAAGATCCCAAAAGTAAAATTTCCTTTAACTAAAGTTTATATGCAATTTTTATTTTCAATAACAGACCAAAATAAATAGATATGAATTGTTTTATTATTTGTGTGTGTTAACAAATAAATAGAATATTAGTTGATATTATTATATTGCCCACATGGTGACTATGTGTTTACCTTCGCAACGATCTGGCTTGTGCTCGACATTTTAATCTTAAATCAAGTACGCCTGATATACTTTGGCTTAAACTTTTTCTTAGGTCTTCTATTAAATTTATCTGCTGTTTGTACCGGTCCCTATCTAATAATTCCTATCTCGAATTCTTTGACTTTCTTTTAAATTTTAAACTTTTATCCAAAGATAGGTAGTATAATTTCTCAGTTTACATCAGCCGAAGTAATCGTGCTAGGCAACTTTAATGTTCATAATAAGGAGTGGCTAATCTCTTCAAAAACTGACCTACAAGGCGGAGGAGCCGAAATCTTTGCAGTAAGTAACTCTCTTACCAACCTTATTATAGAACCCACCTACATTCCTAGAGTCCCTAATTATAGTTCAAATCTCCTAGATCTCTTTCTTACCTCCAACCCCGAACTGTATCAAGCATTTGTTACTGCCCTCCTAGTTCGCTCCAGTCATGGCTTAGATATTTTGGGAATTTTAAAAATATACATTTTTGGGAAATTTAAATATAATTGGGTTACTTAACATTGGGAAATTTGGTACATAAACAATACGTGAAGTGTCAAGGTTTAAAAAGTAGAAATCAAACAATTTTCTAGGTTACTCTTATAATAATAAAACAAAAACATTAAACAAGCATGAGTTAGCCTAGAAATGCAAAACAAATACTGAAAAATTTAATATTTAAAGAGAACAAAATTTTAAGACGGGGATTGATTGTTTATCAGATAAGAAGTAGTTAGTGAAGTAAAGTAAAAAGTTAAAGTTTGAGTTAAGTCTCTGTACGGGCTATCCCTAGGGATATGCCCGTACTAAATTTAGTTAGTCAAATAAGTTAAGTTGGTTTTTAAAAATGCAAAGTTAGTGTTGATGGTCCACCGGTCCTCATGGTCCCAAGAAGATAGTTCCATATGGTACATTTGTCCCAGTGACGTAAAGTAGCCCTGTATATGTATTCCAAAATTTAAACGTCACATATGGTGGAGGCGCCCCTGTTCCCAGTGACCTTTGTGAAACGTCGGTTATGGTAAGCTGTGCCCGCCCCAGTTCCAGTGCCCTTTGTGAAGCGATAGGAAAAGTCGCTTATGGTACGCCCTTCCTACCCTCAGTTTATTTGTGGAAGCAAATACCATATATATGGTAAAGGCGTCCTGTTCCCCGGAGAAGAAATGTGTGTGAAAGGACGAAGATGGGGAAAAAATATGTTATGTAGCGTAGCTGCAAGGAGGTAGCAGCGTAGCTACAAGAAAAGGAAGATAAGGTACATCTCAGTTTTCAAATATGGCTAAATGGTGTTAGCCAGAAGTGATAAAGAAGAATATGGAAATATATTTATTTGTGTCGAAGTTGTATGGTACGTCGTAGATGGAGTTTAGAAGCAGCATGAGGCTGCATTAGCACTGGGAAGCCTGCAGCTCTAGTAGGGGAAGAGCTTCCATATGGTCTTGAATTGTGGGTACAAGACTGTCTAGCGGCCCTGAGAAAGCTCAGGATATGGGGAAATTGGCATGAGTTGCAGTAACCTGATGTGGAAGAAGAAAATGGGAATGAAAGGCAGACAATGGTATGTGGAGAAGAAGTACTGGACAAATGGCCAATGGAACTCTTACTCTGCACATCTCGAGGTAAATAAATGCATGCCACTACGCACCGTATGGTACTACAACTCAACCGACTTGGATGGCCTGGGGAACTTCTTTGCCACCTACCCTTGTGATACCTGATTTCCATTTTATTTTCCTTTCCAAATTTGCAGGCAACTGATGAAATAAATTTAATTGCCCATTAAGACCTATATTCCACATACCATCAAAAACTTTCAATCCTCCAATAACAACTCTTGGTTTTCTAAATCTTGTGACAAAGCTAGGCTTTCAAAAGTTCAGGCTCACAAGAAGTTTTTATAAAATTCTAGTTCGGAAAACCGTCAAGCTAGCAATAAAGAAACTTCCACAATTAAACAATTTTAGAAAAAGATACTTTTTCGATAAAACAAAGTTCTTTCTTGCTCAAATGGCAATAATTCTGTTTGGTTCTTTGCCAAAAACATAAGTAGAAATTTTTGTACCACTTCTGTTCTACCACTGACTTTGGAATATAAAATTATTTTTACCGCTATTGCCCCAGTTCCCCATAAAATTATTTTTAATGTGAAATACATCAAGCCTATCCTCTCATCTCCTAACACCAAGAAATCGTCTGGTCTGGATGACATATTAGCAGTCGTTTTAAAAAATGTGCTTTATACTTGCACGCATTTAAACTGGGCTCTTTTAAATTTCTTACTACACAGAAATTTTTTGAAGAGCTAGAAAAAAATCTCCTTTTTCTAACTGTAGACCTATTTTACTTCTCTCAGTTCTTTATAAAGTAAAGGAGAAATTTATTAATTTACAAATCTTTTGGTATTTAGAAAAAGACAAAATTGTGCATGACAGGCAGTATGGTTTTTGCCACAAAAATCTACAGCAGATTTTCTTTCCTTTGTATAACACTGCTGGAACAAGTCTCTTTAGTTTCTAGGTGAGTCTCAGATCGTTGCTCTTGATATTATATCCAAAGCTTGTGACAAGGTCTGGGATGACGCGCTTCTCAATAAACTTCAGTGACAATGTAACTGAATCCCGGTATGTAAACCTGCGTGACTAATACTGCTTGTTTTGTTATTCTATTACTCGCCAATGTACCAAAACTGCTTGCTCAAGCAATATACTAATATATAAAGAGGTAAAGTTTGTAACTTTGTTTGTGAGTTTGTTAGTTTGTAGCCGCTAATCTTCGGAAGTACTAACTTTGTATGTGACCCAAATCCGACCCCCACCATCCTAAGCATTCTTAATTTCATTCAAGGAATAGCTGTTCATCTTATTAATGATCCTGAACACAGAAAGGCTTCCTTCTCTCGCCTATCATCGGGCTGTGGGGAATTTATTGCTTTTTTATAGGTATTGTTATGGCTTTTGCTCTAAAGAATTGTCCAGTTTTATCCTTTTACTCACGGTTCCCAACAAAGAAAGTCGAGTTGCCGCAAGTATGCATCCATACATCACTTTTTTGTTCTTTTATCCCTAGAGTTTTTAGAATGTGGAACCTGCTGCCCTCGGGGTCTTTTCTTTCCCCCAAATTTTCAAGTATTTAAGTACCGTGTCAACAAACTCCCTCTTTTCTTGCTAAAGACAACCACGGTACGTTAGTACTTAGGCTTTTAGACTTCTTCGATTGTCCAAAAATTTTTAAAAAAATCGTATTTGCCCTAAAGTTTATTATTTTAGATTATTTTAGTAATAAATATTAATTTTTGTTTTAATGCTATTAAAAATTAGTACTCTTCATCATGTAAAATGATTAGGTAAATAGGACTTTGGTTAAAATAGCAACTAATTGTAGTTTTTTGGTCTAATAACCATAAGTTATGTATGTGTTACAACGAATTTGTGTAATTGCCGATGTCATGTATTCGGCAAAGAGCACAATTTGCCTAATTCGTAAAATAAGCAGTACTTCTGTCACACTGAGAGGTTCATGGTTAGTTCTAGTTAGTATTTTTTTTAATTCATCAATAAAAAAAAAGATTTAACTAATCAAAACTTACCATAACCACCTCAATGTGACAGTTTTATTTACTGATTATTTTAGGAATTAGACAAAATTTGGCCGACTACATGAAATCGGCAATTACACAAGTTCGGCGTAACATATGCATATTATTTTATCAAAATCGATTATTTTAGGCTGGTTTCCCTACTTTAGTTTAAAATATTTTTTAAATAGTGTTTGTAGACAGTAAGACAGCATAAATTTACAAAGAGCTGTTATTAAAGATAAAAGAAACAATAATTAACAAAAAACAAAATAATGCTTTAAATTTATATCTTTATACATAAGTATTTAATTTCTATGTTTTTCTCGTATAAAGAGCAATGTGTGGTAAAGTCTATAAATTATTAAACATTTTAAAAGCTTATAAACTAAAGTTATATTTTTTTATAACTATTGCATTTTTATTGCCACTTTTGATATATACAATGTATCTAAGATAACTTTAAAATAAATGTTTTTTTTTGCGTACTTAAGAGAAAATTCCTTTTTTTTTTAAAGAAATTGAATACACTTTTCAACAAAGAATTAAAATTTTAGGGGATGCTTACACCAGTCCTAGAAAGTTAATTTAATTTGACTTAAAACAAGCGCATAAGGTGTCCCCCTAAGAAGTAAATAAATTGTATGTTTTTGCTTTTTTGGATTTTTCATAGGGGCTAACATAGTAACGACGGTACCTTTTTAAATTGACACGTTGTATGTTATGACATATTTACCATCGGCATCGTTTGTATTAGTCGAGTGTGAAATTTTTAAATTTACAAATTCTGAAAAATCCACCATTGGTATCTTATCTTCCTTGACGACTTGAAAAAATGCTTTTGTCGTGGGCAGCATAACTTATTATTGTTATATCCAAAATTAAAAAAACAAAATGTTTTGTTAGTACATACTTGAATAAATCTTGTTATTAAACAAATAAAGACAAATAAATAATTTTTGACAGACTTTGAACAAAAAAAATACTAAGGGGTCTATTTTTTAGAATTTTACATGGATCAATTTAAAATTTTAAAAGAATATTTGGATGATGCTAATTGAAAAGGAATCAAGCACCAAATTGGACATTTGAGTTATCAGCGATTGTATTAAAAAATAAATCTTGCACAAAAGTTACCAACTTTTTAATTTTGTTATTTAAACTTTATACGTTGATTAAAAGGAAATGTTAGCCTTATTTCAATGCCTTGTTTGATAACTTTAAAACCGTAGACACTTAGATTTTTTTGTCGATAGATTCTTTTAAATAAATAAATAAAACTGAAATAGTACTTTAAACAGATCCAAAGTATCACGGTTTTGTTTAAACAAAGGGGAAAAATAAATTATATTTTTTATTAAAAAATGACACAAATAAGTTTTTATAAAGACAACTCCTACTTGGATCCTTTTATACTGAATCAGCTAAATAACTTAACACATAGGCAATGTGAAAAAAAGATATTCTTACGTGAATACCCGCATGTACACATTTCGGATTGGATGGGTCACATACATTCTTTGTTGTTGCTTTACTGGCCGATATCCCAATACCTATTTGCTTAACCAGTATATATACAAGAAAACATTATTTTTGCAATATGTCGCTTGGGCGCACCATATAGATGGCGCAAACTTTAAACCAGGCGTATGGAATTTTTTACACATATAAAATGAATAGAAGAAAGTCGTTTGATACCAAAAACTCATTTTTCGCAAGTTGACGCATGGTTTCTTTTGAATTATTATCATCCATTTTAATTAAACATATTGTATTATTTAAAAGACCATTTGTACTATTAAAACCCACCTTTTTAAAATTTTTAAACCCACCTAACCACTTAAATTTTGTTAGCTATAAAAAAGTTATATTAACAAAATGCAATGTAAAACCATGTTTATTTAGATAACTATGAACTTTAGCAAAATTATTACCATTACGCGGTTTCCTGCTGGCTATAGTCTGGTTTTAACATTTCCCATCACAGTACAGAAATATAAAAATTTATTTTAAAAATTGGTGTATAATTTATATAATAAATATTTTAAACTTTTACAATATAATTGCTGTGTGTAAAAATAAATATTTAGGGCGCCGCACAAGCAGCATATACAGGGTGGTGGGATATTGACTAGTTTAACAGAAAACGTGTATTTTTCGAAGAGATAGAAAAAATGTACTAAGATGTCATCGGGTCGGTTTTCGAGAGAATGTTAAAAGGCGCATAACAATATCTTTATTAGCAATCGAGATATGAGGCGTCTTTGATTTTTGGCCATTTTGAAAATATTTGATAAGTTTGTTATTTTTAAAAACCTCGTATATCTGTTTAAACGTTCTTAATGCATTTTTGTAAGAGTAATCGATAGATTATTAGCTATAGATAATTGGCCTACTTAGATTTTTAAAATTATCCTTTGTTTCACTGCAAAAAATTAAAGATGCTTTTTAAATGGAAATCGTACTCTGCTATGACACAAAAAAACTAATTTTTTCATTTTTTTAACAATATATCATTGCTGATGTTTTACTTTAAAATTGGGAGATATATTGGGTTTTTTTTGTTGTAGTTGATTACTTTTTATGTTGTTTATTGGCTACATTTAAAAATGGGTATTTACGTTTTTGTTTTTTAATTATTTAAAGTTTTTTCTATTTTAAACCACCCTTTATATTATATGACGATTTTTATCAAAGCGTTAATTATTTTATATTAATTTTTTTAGTATAATTTTATACCTTTCACATTTTAGAATGTTAAACTATGTAACGGGATACCAATTTTGAATATAATAACATCTTCGTATTACTTCCAGTTTACCCGGAACTGCTATTACCTTTGATATTTTTAATAAAACACCCTGTATATTTTTAGAATTTAAATTATACAGTTTATTCCTTACATAAAACCTTTAGTATATCCATAACCTAACTTTGCTAGTTTTAAGGAAAACGGCGTTTGAAAAGGGCCATAAACAGTTTTATGAACATTGTGCCATCGTCTAAACTTGTTTAAACGCTGTTTTCTCTAAAAATAAGAAGATAGAATATGAATCTATTTTAGGTCTTATAAAAGAAATAAATTGTAGAATCTAAATTAAAAAAATAATAATTTTATTCCATTTCATTAAAAGTATTAGGAATAATATATTTAGAAGTTTAAATTTACAGCACTTCCGGTTTAACAGAAAGAAGTATTATAATATCTCAAGAGGGTAGTGTTTTTAAAGACACAAATTTTAGCACTTTAAATTTTTGTAATGTTTATTTGCTTTCCTATAAAAGTCAATATTAGTCCGATAAAGGGACGTTTTAAATACACATAAAAATGGAAACCCTGACTTTTTTTATCAAATACTTGTTTTGATGTGCACAACAAATTTTTTTGATGATATAAATGATCTACAAAATTGACTTTAATCATTTTTTCCGAATTCGTAACAGGAAATGAGATATTTGCATTTAAAAGATATGATTTAGTCGACTTCAGTCGAAAGACTGAGATAGAGAAATTTACACACTTTGTCAACAGCGCACTTGAAGTGGGGAAAAAGGCGCACTCTTTGCGGTCACTGCTGTTGATAAAAAAATTGATGAAAACTGGGCCAGAGTAAATTCTCCTAATAAGTATTACTAAATTTTAACTCTTTTTTTGGCAAAATTTGTGTTGGTTTATAATATTTTCGTTTGTTGGTGAAAATTAACAATATTTATTATTTACAAGAATAAAATTATTGGAACATATCGGACTATATTGTGCGATCGTTTGGACATATTTTAACGTCATTTTCTTTAAAACCAGAAAAGATGGGTTCCAAATTAGCTAAATAGGCAATGTGAGGCAAAGAGACATTCTAACGTAAATAACCGCATGTAACCATTTCGAATTGGAAAAGTCAGATACATACTTTGTTGTTGCTTTACTGGCCTATATACCAGTATAAAAGGTATATAATATACAGGATGTTCCATTTAACATATCAAATTTTAACACTTTTGGTAAACCGAAAGCAATACAAAGGTGCTATTATATCTAAAATTGGCATCTGGTGGTACAATATAACGTCTAAAGTTTAAAAAGTATACGTTTTCACTGAAGGAAATAAAATGCTGTAGTAATTTCATTGTCAACCGGTATATATATATTTTTAATTAGTTGATTGCATGGCAGGGTAAACTAAATAAAACATGTTTTTAGAACCAAAATTAATATCTGTTTGTTTTCATAAGTTCAGAAATCCTTCGCCTCGGTACAGTGTAAGCATATCAAAGAACAACGGGTAATATTTATTTATCTTAAGTAGTCAATTAAAATAATAATTATCTTAATGAACTAAGTGAATGTTATATTAAGTCTATTCAGTACATTTACTTAGCAAATAATATTGTATACACTTCTAGATTAAGAGCAGTAAAACGCATTTTCAGTCAAAATAAACAAAACCCGGTAATTATGCCGTGATAGCAAAAAGACCGTAAACAAAATCTTTGTTTAAACGCTGTTAAATACTTTTTTTAATAAAAATACTTTTTATTTGCTTGTTTTACAATTCTTTTAAGTGGCACAAATATTAAACTTGCATACACGTTAAAATTTGGAAAACACACTTTTGGTAAAATTTGTTAGACTTTGTTAAATTTGATATTAGGGAGGTCCTTAAGGAATATGTTTGATTTTCTTTTAAATAGTCCTAAATTGGTTCCAAATAAATAAAAAAAATCGTGCCAAGTTGCAGCTCTGAATTTTAAGATTTACCCGGCAATCTCACAGCCAAAGTTTTAAATGGGATTAACATGGAAACAAATCTGTTATTACTTTGAAATTTTGTAGGTTACGCGCTAATAAACCGATTACATCGATTCATTATAATTCTTGTAGCAAATTTAGCGCTTTGCAAAAGAAGGTAATATTTTGCTAACTTAATTGGTTCTGGTTATGTTATTTGATGTCATAATCATAAAAAAAACATAAATTCGCGTCAACAAAACATTTTTTTATCTGTAGGCCTCTGACACGATACTAAGCGTCAGCGGCCAGCGGGAGATTTTAACTCGAATATTGTTAATTAAAATATTCAAGATAAAACAGAAAAAAATATATATTTTATCTAATACAAGTAAAAACTTGATGTCGCAAAAATTCGACCAATATGTACTAACATCTATTATACCCGTCAGCGCGTGGAACATGAACGTTTTTAGGCGGCACGTTGTATTTTTAAATGTTTTTCGAGGACTACGAACTGTTTTGCCAAAATTATCTGTAAATGTATTATTTTAGGTACTAGCTATTTAAAGGTGCTATTATTTTAATATTGGCTAAAAATGGATCGTTATATGCCGCGACCCTTCATATGACGCCAACTTATGTAGATACGCTGTATTTTGTAGCAAAGTATTTGCTTTAAAAAGCCAATAAAAATGTTGTATTCAAAATGGACTTCATGATAAGAATACTTTTAAAACCTTTTAGGGGGTCCTTTTGACGGGTCTATCACAAATATTCATACCGCCATATATTAAAGCGGCGCTTTAAGCCAGCCTGTCAATGTCAAATTTTTCGGGTGTCTAAGTAGGCGAATGCGTCAATTTTTTATCGGACAAGTTTACTACAATATTTTATAATATCTATTCACTTATTAGACATTGTACCCAAAACTGTAAACCTTACGATTTTTGGCACAATGTTTAAAAATTGCTTTTAAAACATTGTGATAAATTTTTACAATGCGTTTGCCCAGTCCGACGCCCAAAAATTTGACATTGACAGGCTGGTTTATTATAACATTTATTTTTTATTAAAAAAGAAACATGACTATAAAAACCAAACGGAAGTTTCGTGCTTTAATTTAGCCGTGGACATCTTTTTTTCCTGTTTATAATGCAATAATTGTTTTATGTTAAATAAAAAATAAACAATAATCAAAAAGATCTTGGGGGAAAAACATTAACAGAAAAAATTAGTATACTTTAAAAATAGGATTATTATTTACCAAAAGTTGCGTTATTAAATAAGTAATATAAATTGTGATTTTATAAACTTTGTGAAAAATATATTTTTTTAAAGTATCACAGTAGTGGTTCCCCTTAGCGCCAGACGAAAAAAGTATACTTGTCTTTTTGTTTTCCATAAAAATCATTAAAAAAACAAAAGTCGTTTGCTTCTCTTTAGACCATTTCCTGTGTGCTAAAAAAAGGAAATTTAATAATTCCAGGAACCGTCTTTTTTCTGGTTGGCCACGTTTTAATAGTAATTAAATCCTCCAAACCTAATTTAATAGCCCAACATTTCTCTAACTTTCTTTAAACTTTTTTAACTCAGTTTAAATTAAGAAATTGTTAAATTTTACGATGGTTAAATAGCCTGCTCGGTAGTAATTAGGCTTTTGCAAAAGTTTTTCTTAATAACGAAATTGTTTTTTACATCTGGAAAATCAGTTTATTAACAGGAAAATTTAATTTTTTAATAAAATAACACAATTTTAAAAGTTTATGCTTTAACTCCTTGTATTTCTAATTCAAATTAAATTTAATGTAAGTACAGGGTGTTTTTTTTCCGATGGTTTTACAGGGTATCTCGAAAACCTTAGAAAATATTAAAAATCTAATATAGGACTCTCGATCTCTGTTTTTGAGGAAACAACTCTAAAGAAAAGAGTTTATGGCTATTGCGATTAATCTCGGAGCTACACGGTAATTTTCAGATTTTTCCTATTTTTACAGCTTTATTTAACTTCTTTACTATTAAAGCTATGAAATTTTTTTAAAAAGGCTTTTTGTGTAGGTTTTTTTCGTAGTATATTGTGATGTAATAAACTTTTCTATTATGTTGAGCCGTATTTAAGAAAATTACTCAATCTGTGGAACACTCTGTATATTTTTATTTATGCTTATTATATTTTGTAAATTAGACTTCGTATAAAAAGTCATGACAGAAAATATCAAAAATTGTTTTTTAATACTTTTTTTTATTTAGCTATTTCAAATTATTATGTCATAAAAAATCAACTTTTATATTTTTAATTTATTTTTTTTTAACTTACTTTAGCTTAAAAAGATAAATTTATTTAAGATAAGCACAATTGCAGAAAAAAAGTTTTATCCACTAAGTGAATATAAAATCAATATGTATTATAGCATACTTAAAATAACATTATATTCAGTATTTATTTTATTTCCATTAAGTAAATATTATTGTTTTTTTTTCCGTAATTGTATACTTTGTATACCTAATCTCAATTGAGGCAGCAAAAAAAAGAATTTAACGCAGACCAAAGGCGTCTTCTTTGTTAAGCATAGGCGGCGGGAAAAAATTAATTAAGCAGTTATATTAAATTTATTATTAATTATACGTATTATAAGAATGTTGATTTTTTCATTAAAGTAAAAGTTTATACACAGTCAGGTAAAAGCATGTTAATTTTGTAGCAGGGTAAGATCGAAATTTATAAGAACAATTTTATTAGATTATTGAGTACTTACCTACTACAAAAATATTGTTCCCTTTTCTTCATCGCTATCCGTGTTTTCAGAAGTTGATTCGTCATTTAAATTTATAATAATTGAATCTATTCGTGGTAAAACACAGTATGCATGCTCCTTTTGTTTAACCTGAGATACACAATTTTTTCCATATATCGGTTTTCTCAAGTTCCTCAATTACTTATCGTATGTTTTGCAGTACAGATTCGCTTAATTCGAGATTTTCATTTTTTTCTTAATTTAATTTTTAGAGCCGCCCAGATTATTTTAAAATAGCGTAAATAGTATGTCCGCGGCATTCAAAAAATTGATCAATGTCATATTCCTTTTGAAATTTTGTTGCTTAATTATTTGCAACAAGTCTTTTGGTGTTTCTTTTTGGTTTTTGAATATTTTTGCTCTCCATAAATTTTATTATATCTTTCTTTTGGTGCTGGTGTTTGAAATTTTGATTTGTTGTCGAGAATGGTATGATACATTGTCCATTACTATTACCGAATTTGGTTTAATATTAGGCAAGAATTGCTGCTATGCCCATTTCTTAAATAGTTCAGCCGTCATGTCTTCATGACAATCCGCAGAAGATTGCTTCATGTAGCAACAAAGCATTCGGTACAAAGCCGTTTTTAGTTCCAGCATGTAAAATTATAATTCTTTTTCCCCTGGAACATGGCGCCGGCAAACTGCACTTTTGCTATCATCCACCCAGTAATATTGGACAACATCATGGGTGTCCAACCACGTTTCGTCGAGGTAAACTTTGTCTCTATTTGCTTCACGGTATTCTTTTATCTTACGCAGTTAATCTTGCCTAAGTACAACAATACGTGCAAATTCCATAATTACCATTTTTTTATTTAATTTTTCGTATTTTAAAGCCGCAGTCTATCAAAATATTCCTTAAAGTACAAAGAGAACTATATTCATAATCAGGATAATCCCATAGTTTCTGATGAACCATTTTTAAGGTAAAAGCTTTGTTGTCCTGGTTAAAGCTGTATATTACACAGCACCACAAAAAAAATTGAAGGTCCAATGGACTAGACCATGGTATCTTTATGTTTTTGGGGTCGCTAAATCCAAATCTGGTGCCGGTTTGACCCCATGGTTAAGGTCATTTCAAGGTCAAATCAGCAAAATTCATCGAAAATAGACCACAAACGTGGTATTTTTATGTTTTGGGGTCGCTGAATCCGAATCCAAAGTAGGTTTGACTCCATCAGGTCATGGTCAAGGCCATTTCAGGGTCAAATATTAAAATTCATTAAAAATAGACCAAACGTGGTAGGTACCTTTATGTTTTTAGGGTCGCTTGATCCGAATCCGGGAGAGTCAATTTGACTACGAATTTGGATTTAGCGACCCAAAAACACGAAGATATCATATTTTTAATGTATTAACAATAACTTCTAATGATTTACCCTTTAACGTTTCTATTTAAAATGGGGCACCGGCATATTTTTATTTATTTAAATGGAAATTATTTTTCCGGGTGCAATAACTTTATTTGATAGTTTTTAACATCTAACCTAATTTGTTTTTTAATTGAAACTTTTTTCTAGAGTGCCATAAATGCAACAAAACGGTAAATGTTGGTTACGGCAAAATAAATAGTTTCATTTATTTTTCGGTTACTCTTTGATCCAAAATTTACAGTTTTATTCCAATAATGGCACTCTAAAATACAAATTAAAAATATTTAAAGGATTGCTGTCAAAAGTAGCAGACAAAATTTCAAATAAATAAAAATATATCAGGTGTACCAAATAAAATATTAAAATTTAGGCCGTTTTCGACTAAATTAAAAGTAATAGAAAGCCAGTGAGTCCGTAAAATTATGCAAAATTGGGTAATAGACATACATACTAACTTTTATTATAATACATATATTAAAAAAATGAAATAAAGGTTAGCGACTAAAGAGACCACTCATTTAAAGTACTTTTTCGTAAAAGCTACTGAACCGATTTTAAAAACCTAAGGTATGTTAAAGAGAGGAAGATTTTGACACCCTTTAAGATAAGGTATGACTTGACCTCTTTTCCATATGAACAAATTTTAGTTTGTGTTGGTGGCAAGAGGGGATAACTCTGTAAAGTAAATTTTGACACAAAATTGTGTCCCCTAAAAATAAGGATTGCCGTGTCTCAGATTTTTATAAATGTACAGGGTGTCCAGTTTTCGTGTGTTTTCATATACCAGCTCCCTTACTATAAAAGATAGAAAGATGGGGTTTGCGGCTTACTGTCCTATTTTTTTATGAAACTTTCATTGCCGCAAACGAAATTTTCATAGCCCCCTTTGTTTCTGACATACAGGGCGATTTTGAAAATTTGTCATTTTTGACGGTCCCCTGTATCTCGATTATTTGGTAACTTTTCAATAAAGTGAAAATGGATTGTTATAGAGTTTTTACGTAGAATTCAGTGGCGTAGGTAGTTTTTTCTAAAAGTTTTGTTTTTGAGTTACGGCCCAAACTTATGTTTTTTAAATGGGACACCCTATATATTATTTTTATCTTATTCCCCCTTTTACAGGCTTTTCAAAAATATATAATAGTCCATATTTATTTTTTTTAAATGGAAAATTTTAACATTTTTGTAAAATTTATCATTTTCCGATGGTCAATCACGGATAGCCATGACAAAAACAAAATTCTGTAAATGCGCCATTATGGATTGTTATTGTTGTCAAATAGTACTGTTATTTGTTTGATTTGGATTTTTGTTATGTGGAAGTTTACTTTATTATTTTTGTGAAAAATTGTTTAACATGGCAGAAAATAATAGATATGAGAATTATGAAAAACACGATATGTATGTTTGTTTTATCCAAGCTAATGAAGACGCCAACGCAGCCTCAGAGCTTTATTTTAATCGGTAAGGTTTAACAGTATATTATATGCCTATAGGTTAAGAAGTAGCCTTCTCAACAATGATATATTATAGGATGTTTTTATTATAATGTGAGCATATCGGATGATTTGAATAGATTTTGACATTGGTAATATTCAGCATTAACAAAAAAATTGATATGTAACATTAATATTCATAACAAATATAAAAATCTTAATCATTATCTATCTATCTAGCTTGTTGTTACATATCTAATTATTTCGTAGGTATCAGAAAGACATCAACCCGATAAAAGAATATTTCATAATATCAAAGCCAATCTCATTGAACACGGATCTTTTAAAAAACCCAGGCCTAATTTTTACAACAAGGAAAACAGGGAAGAAAATGAAATAAATGTTTTGGCTTCTGTCGCGGTACAACCATCCATATCATGCAGAAAAATATATGACGAAGTTGGGGTTAAAAAATCAAAAACTCAGTTAGTACTAAAGAAACATAAGTTTAGACCATACAAATACCATCTTGTCCAGCATTTGCATCCCGGTGATGCAGAACGTAGGGGTAGTTTTTGCAATTGGTACCTACAAATGTTGCAGGAAAATGCAAATTTTGAAAGAAAGGTGGTGTGGTCAGACGAGGCTTATTTTACTAGTTCTGGTATTCTAAACCGAAACAATTCAAGGTACTGGTCCCAAACGAACCAATATGTAACATTTCCTCGAGAACGTCAAGGTCGGTTTGGATTTAGCGTGTCATGCTTTATTTTTGGTCCTAAAATTAAGTATTTTATCTATGAAGGAACGCTAACCGGAAATAGACATCTAGAAATAATGCAAGATACACTAATGGAAATATTAGAGGATGTTCCTTTGGCCGATCTAAATAATATTTATTACCAGCAAGATGGCGCTCCAAGTCACAATGCTCAAATAGTGAGAGAATATTTAGACACAACATTTCCAGATAAATGGATTGGTACGAATGGACCAGTCAGGTGGCCCCAAGATCCCCAGATCTTTCTGTTTTGGATTTTTTTATGGGGATATATGAAAAATCAAATATATATGAGGCAATACCACAATATTGATCAACTTCGAGAAGCTACACATCAAGCGTTTAGGCTTTTGCAGGGTAGGCCTATTACTTTATTAAATGGATTGCGAAAAATTGAAAAAGTATGTCAAAAATGTTTGGAACACAACGGAGCCCAATTCGAGCAATTTTTGTAATTAAACTAAATAAAAATAAATTAATATGTTATTTTCTTTTAATGTTGCTTAGTTATTATGTATTAATATAGAGTTGTTATAATAAAAATGATGTTGTTAATTTTGTTTTGATTTGCGGGCATAGCCTTCTATACGAAAAATGATAAATTTTACAAAAATGTAAAAATTTTCCTTTTTTAAAAAAATAAATATGGACTATTATATATTTTTGAAAAGCGTGTAAAAGAGCGAAAAAGATAAAAAATAATATATAGGGTGTCCCATTTAAAAAAACATAAGTTTGGGTCGTAACTCAAAAACAAAACTTTTTAGAAAAAAACTACCTACGCCAATGAATTCTACGTAAAAACTCTATAACAATCCATTTTCACTTTATTGAAAAGTTACCAAATAATCGAGATACAGGGGACCGTCAAAAATGACAAATTTTCAAAATCGCCCTGTATGTCAGAAACAAAGGGGGCTATGAAAATTTCGTTTGCGGCAATGTAAGTTTCATAAAAAAATAGGACAGTAAGCCGCAAACCCCATCTTTCTATCTTTTATAGTAAGGGAGCTGGTATATGAAAACACACGAAAACTGGACACCCTGTACATAAAACGGAAATATAAGTGGTGGCTCGTTTTTATTAAAACGCACCGCATAAGTTCTAATAAAGCTCCCCTAGTGCTAAATATTTAGGATTTTAAAATAATTCATGACAAAAAATATGTTTTGCCAGTAACATAGTAGGTATACTTTTTACAAATTTCTAAAATTTATTCGACACGATAATAGTCCTAAGCACTAGTCATGTGGGATGAAATATACAAATTTAAAAATATTTTAAAGGTCCGTATAATAAAAAAATAAAAGAAGTCTTTACAAGCCATGAATAAAATTTTTCTTAAAATTAAGAAAAGTTTGTAATAAGCTTATTATTTTATGACGAAAATACGCTAAAGAAAAAAGAAAAAATTCTTATTTTTTTTTTGTTTTCCTAGTAAAATTTGTTGTAAACAAGATGCAGTAAATTTTTAAGCTCATCTTTACGATCTCGTAAGCGGTAATAGATACAACGAACTTTGAAATGTAACAAAGTTGAACCTGAACTGTTAAGTGCATTTTTTGTTTTCTTTTGAAAACAACAACGCATTACTTTTGCCATAAATGTAATGATAAATTCTTTTTAACTACAATTTATACTTTTATATGTAACTTCTTTTATTAAACATAGAATAGTAGGCTAGCGCCTTTTCGTTGATCTTAAAGGTTATGGAGAAAACTAAAAGAGATAAAAAGAGAACTGATTGCGTTACGTCGATTTCAATTATTTAAACAAATTCAATGGTAAAAGTAAATAATAATAATAATAATAATAATATATTACCAAAATTCAACAAGTTATACATGTGTTTATTATTTTACATTACTAAAAATATTCTAAGTTTTTGTTTGAGTACCTAGATGTATTGAAGGATCTGTATGTACTCATGAGTAATAGTTAGCTTATATTGCCAATATATACATATAACACTTATAATCTATAGTTATCACAAGGATATTACAACCCGGCAAAAAAAAGAAAAACAAATAAAACGTAATACCAGTCACTACATCACAACAGAGGATAGCCAACCGATAGGGTCCTACCACAATCTGCAAAAAGTATCAAGATTTTCATAGATATATTTCTTACTTAACTTATTAAATCGTTTTTTATTTTTTATTTCCTTTAATTGTTTTGGTAGTAGATTATAAAATTTGGGTGCTAAGTAGTCTATGAATTTTAAGTTAATGGTTCTGTTACTCACTGGCAATGTTAAATTATTATTTGTATTTTGTCTAGTTAAATGGGTGTGCGTAATGTGATTCTGTATTGTTTTTCTTGAGTTTTTAAAAGCACATACGGAGTGTATATAAAGAAGTTTTAAATTGCCAACTTCTGCACTATAGAGTAGATTTGTGGAATAAAGTCTATTTTTTATATGCAACTTTCAAGATGTAATTTTGTATAGTGCCTAGTGGCTGTATATTTCTCTGGTAGGCCACCCCAAATATTTATACCGTATCTAATTAAGGATTCCACCAAAGCTTTGTACACTTGAATAATTAGTTTTCTATCAAGAAATTCTCGCAGAATATAGAATTTTTGTATAAGTTTACGTATTCTTGTCGTTAGATATTCAATGTGTTCAGTCCATTTGAGGTGTTGATCCACTATAATACCCAGGTATTTAGTTGTTTTTACCGAGCAGATTTTAGAATTTAGGTCATTGTCTATTATGAGTTCATCAAATGTGGGTCTATTTGAATTTGCTATAGAAAATGCGATATAGTTTGTCTTTTTTATATTAAGGGAAAGTTTAAATGTATCTAACCAATTTTTTACCTCTTGAAAGCCATTTATAGCTCTAATTTTTACATTATCCCAACTTGTATCTGCAAAAACAAGAGCTGTATCATCTGCGTATGATATTAATTTGCCGTTACTTTTTAGGGAAAGCAATGAGTTAATGTATGTTATGAACAGTATTGGACCAAGTATGGTCCCTTGTGGTACCCCATTTTGATTTTTATTGGACTACTTATGATGTCATTTATTTTAACAAACTGACATCTATTTGTCAAATAACTCTTGAAAACATCCAACACTACACCCCTGTCTCCATACCCTGCCAACACATCGAGCAGTTACCCATGGGCACAGTGTCAAAAGCCTTCGACAGATCAAGGAAGATAGCAAGACATTTTTTGCTATTATTCAAGGCATCTGTAATCTCTGAAATCAAGCTATACTCTGCATCCGCAGTGCTCAAGCCCTCCCAAAAACCATACTGACCTTCCGAGATGATATTACAACTTTTATAAAAGTCTATAAGTCTATCCTTCAAGCATTTTTCAAATATTTTCGCAAAATTATTTATTAGGCTTATTGGCCGATAATTTTGAATATATTTTTTTAACCAGCTTTATAAATAGGAATGATTATTGACTGCTTGAACTGCGTAGGCACTTTACCCGTTTTAAAGATTAAATTTATTATGTGTCTTAAAGGTTTCAGTATTTCTAGATAAACATATTTTATTAGCTTTACAGAGACGTCATCCTTGCCCGGGGAAGTATCATTTTTCAAAGATGAGATTTGTTTTATAAGATCATTTGTAGAAACGGGCCTTAGATACATGGAAGCTTTAATATTTTTTTTAATTGTAATATATTTTTTTGGGGTCTTTTATATTTTTTGCATTTCAACACCAATATTGGCAAAGTAATCATTACAATTATTAACCATTTGCAGGTTATCTTTAAAGGTATTGTTTTTATCATCAACAAGGGTGAGAGGGCCATTCTTAAAGTTGGAATTATCATTTGTGGCATCCTTTATTATTTCATATATTTTTCTAAGATTATTTTTATTATTCTGTATTTGGTTCCTATTATATCTGTATTTTTGAGTTTTTATTAACTTACTTAACTGATTCCTATACGTTTTGTATTCTGCCTCTAGAGTAGGGCTAAAATGTTTTTTTAATTTGTCCCTGTCTTTTATAGAAGTGATCAATCCATCCTTTTAGGCTTTTATTTTATTTTTTGTGCTCTGATTTTTTAAGTTAATTTTTTTTTGTACATTCCTTGGATATATCCTGAAAAAGGTCATAAATATGTTTAATGTATTTTCAGAATCATTACTTTATAGAACATTAGTCCAGTCCTGCGATAAAAGCTTTTGTTTAATAAGTTTATAATCAATGAAGTTAAAGGCATCTTTCTTGATCTCAGTTTTATCGAAATTGTTGCCCTTATTTAGTGTTATCATGGCTAACTTCATTTGTTTTGGAGATACATAGCGTTTTTTAAATTTTGTCAATTTGGCCAGGCACTTGTAACTCGCTTGATATAAGAAATAGAAATGGTTTTAGGAATTTTTACATAGAATTCAATGGCGTACCTATATTTTTTCCATTGACTTTGAATTTAAAGTTATAACACAAAAGTTGTTTTTTGTTTATAGAACACCCTGTATATTTTATCCTCAGTTAAAAGGTCTCCTTAGAAGCTATAAGAAATACCACACTTATTATATCTATTTTTAAAAGTTTAGGAAATATGGCCATAATCAGGATTTTTTACCAAACACCCTGTATATTATATCACTGGTTGCATATATATTTTAAAGAGGTTTATTAAAATACCATATTTGATATATTTATCTCCTATAGTTGTGAAAATATGACCATATAAACCTAAAAATAGTAAATATACGCACTAAGAATTGGAAGCTCATATTTCTGAAACTTTAAAAGACTTTTATTTTAAATGTGGTAAATTTTTAAAGGTTAGAAATCTCTTTTTATTAGTTATAAAAATATACAGGGTGTTTTATTCAAAACATGCAATTTTAATATCGAACTGTGGTCCATTAAAAAACAACTTTGTAGTAATCCTTTAAAACAAAAGTCAATGGAAAAAATATAAGTACGCCACTGAATTTTACATAAAAGTCCCTAAAACTTTTTATTTTCAATTTTTTCTATCTCTAATTTCTTGCGACTTACAAGTGCCTGGCCAAATTGACAAAATTTGAAAAAAAATTGTATTTCCGAAATAAATCAATTAAGACATAATTTACTTTTTCCGTTGAATTTGTTTTAAAATTTGAAATGGAGGTTTCGCAATCAGATTTCTTTTATCTCTGTTAGTTTTCGCTATACGCTGCAAGGACAACGAAAATGCGCCACCCTGTGCACAGTAGCGTAGCCTAAGCGCAGGCGGTGTAGAGGGTCGCCTACAGCCTCGCGCCTGAAGAGCCTCGCGGGTGGGGTCCTTGCAGTTGAAGGTATGAAATATGAGACATAGACATTATTATGCCATAATTCTTGTGCAGGATATACAGAAGCAAGCGTTATTGAAGAATAGAAAAGATGTATTTTATTAGAGGTTTTTTTGCCCTTCAACTGTAATCTTTCAGGAAAGGGGACTCGCAGGTACATGTTCGCAGACGTCAGTATTTTATATCTATTAAAAGAATAAAACAGTCTGTATTTAAAAGTGGAAACTATTTTTTAGTCCTGAACTTTTTGCTATCTTCATCGACAAAAAAGTTCGGAAACGATTT